>WWET01002981.1:184985-198639 GCA_011038615.1 Limnodynastes dumerilii
CACCCTCCCCTCCCTGTTAATGTCCCTTAGGGCTCTGTCTCAGGCCTGTTCACTTCTCCCTCTACACCTCCTCGCTGGGTAACCTCATCAGCACCTTTGGTTTCTATTACCACCTCTACACTGACCTTCTACTACCTCTTCTAACCCATCTCTTCTGTCTAGGATTTCCGAGTGCCTTGCGTCCCTATACAGCTGGATGGCAAAACGCATCCTCAAGCTGAATATAGACAAAACGGAAATAATTTTTTTTCCTCACCCTAGGATTTCCTTCCCCCTCCATCACCATAACCATTGGATATACCTCTGTCTCCTCATCCCCTTAAGTTTGCTGCCTAGGTGTCATCCTTGACTCCCTACTTTTCTTTATACTACACATCTGTGCTCTTTCTCATTCTTGCATTCTTGTTTTCACATATGCAACATTGCATACATCTGTCCTTTTCTCACCAATGAAGCCCCCCTTCAATCTATACTCAATGCTGCTTCATGACTCATCTTCCTCTCACGCCGCTCTACCTTGGCCTCTCCTTTATCTCAAACCCTCCACTGGCTTCCTGTCCGCTGCAGACCTCTCTTTAAACTCCTTACCCTCACCTTTAAGGCCATCTCCTCATCCACTGCCCCCTACCTCTCTTCACTCTTCAACATGCACACCTCTTCCCATCCTCTCTGTTCTGCTAACCACTGCTGTCCACCGCATATCACGCTCATGTCCAGGACTTCTCCCGTGCTGCACCCCTGCACTGGAATGACCTCCCTTCTTCAGTTAGACTCTCCCCCACATTGCAGGTCTTCAAGCACTGACTCAAAATGCACCTGTTCATGCTATCCTACCCCTCCTCCACTTAACATCCTCACTGCATCCGCTCACACCAACAGCCCACTTCCTTCCCCCTCTTTATGTCTTGTGTAAGTTCATCCCTCCCACTTACTGTGTTAGTTCACGTGAGCAGGGCCCTCCATCCTAGTGTTGTTCCCTCCTCCACCACTCCCCCCCTCACTTCGTGTCCTCTTGTCCCCCTCTGCTACCCTTTTACCCCATCCCCACCTGGTATCTCCCTCTAAATCTCTCTTCGCACTATCCCCTCCTCCCTGATCTGCCAAGCTTGACACCTCACATTTTGCCTTGCGTTCTGTGCTTGCTTCACTTTATTGTATTTTTGTGATATTTTTATATTTATATTGTATTTTATGTACTATGCTGTCCATCCCCATCCTGTATGTCTGTACAGTACACAACCAAGAAGAAAGAAAGGTATACCAGTTTATGGTGCACTAAATCAAAAGTATGGAGGTCATAGAAATAGTATAAATATAATGAGGCTGGGAGAATCTACACATGAGGTCTAAATAAAACCTAACTTTTAATAGTAATATTTAAAACATAATGGGAAAATTAAGTAGAAAGCGAAATATAACAAATAATCCAAAACTATCAGCTTCTACTTCAGGTATATTCGAAGTAGAAGAATTACAACCAAGGATATAAAGTAAAAGAAAAAAAGGAAAAAAATAAAAAGATGGAAACTTATATTTTGTATAATTAAGATGTGGTAAAATATATAGATAATGAAGCCAGCAAATTATATCATGTAATAATGGAAAATAAAATAAAAAAGATGGTGACTATGAACTTTGTATAGTGAAATTGATTCACATGATGGAACACAATGATGAAAACATAAATAAATAAATTGATAAGTACCAACAACTATAGTAATTACTAAAAAAAAATGATGAAAATAAAACAGATAATAAATGACCAGATCTGACATGTAGTCAGGATATTTGAGCTTTAAAGAGCCAAAAGAAAAAGTGGGTCCTGAAAAATAAAAATAAATAAATGAAAATGAACCGAAGGAAATAGAGATTTTTTGGTGAGGTAAATGTAATAAAATGAGGGCAACCTTAATTATAGAAACATGGAAAAATTGGCATTCTCAGTAAGCCCATGTGGTGCAAGGGGCCCCAGATGAAAAATCATCTTGGCCTCCTTTTGTAATAGGAGTTTATCCCAGTCACCTCCTCTGATGCATTTGTGTATTTTCAGAAGCGCAAAAGCCAGTAGACCCCAAGAATCACCTCCATGAAATTTCAAGTAATGTTTGGCCATCGGGGTAAGAATCTTGAAATTGTCCCTATCTTTGGGGGCGTTCTTTATTGACCTTAGATGCTTAAGTATCCTTTCTTTAAGTTTACGTTTGGTCTTTCCTACGTATAGGAGTTTGCATGGGCAACGGAGACAATAAATGACACCAGTGGTGTCACAGTTGATGAAATCTTCTATAATCCAGGTGTGATCATATTCATCAATAAAAGTCTTACAGGGCTCCATGTTGGGGCACGCCTTGCATCGGCCGCAGCAAAAAAAAAACCTTAGTTCTAAGAGTATGTTTAGGCATAGATGTTAGATGGCTCCTGACCAGATGATCACGTAGGTTGGGAGATTTTCGCCAGCTCATTTTAATAGAATCACCTAACACTTCAGCAAAGGTAGGATCAGTCTTGAGAATAGGTAGATGGGTTTTTACAATTTGTCTGATAGAATTAGCCTTATTGCAAAATGTCCCTACCAAACGGATAGTTTTGTCATTCACCATATCTTTTCGGGATTTGGGTTGAATTAAAGTCTCCCTATCCAGTAATCTGCTTTTCTGGTAGGATTGTTTGATGGATTTGGGGGCATATGCCCTCTGGGTAAGTCTTGTTTTTAACTCAGAGGCCCATGATTTGAAGATTATCAGAGACATTATGTCTAAGACGTATATATTCACCCTTCGGGATCCCCAGAAGGGTAGGTTTGGGATGTGAACTGGAGTGATGGAGTAGGCTATGCGTGGCAGTATGCTTGCGATAGATGTCAGTTGCCAGGGATCCATCTTTTTGTTTGGAAATCGTGAGATCAAAGAAATTAACACTGGTGAGACTCTTAGTTAGAGTAAGTTTTAAATTGATGTTATTAGTATTTAATAAATTGACAAATGTAATTAGATCATTTTCAGTGCCATCCCAGAAAAACAGGATATCGTCAATGTATCTTGACCATATTAAGATATGGTCAGTGTAGTGATCATGGGCTTTTTGGAATACCACCTCACGCTCCCACCAGCCCAGGTAGAGATTGGCATAGGTGGGAGCGCAAGTGGTACCCATGGCCATACCCCTAAGTTGTAAATAGAAAAGATCATTAAAAATCTGATTCTCAAAACAAAGTTGAGGAGTTTAATCAAAAAGTCATTAAAAGGAGAAGTCACCATGGTGTCTAAAAAGGTAGAATCCTCTGAAAATGAAGAATCTAACACTACACAGCAAACTGCTCCCCAAGGCTCACAGGCTCGCCGTGATTTTTAAGACGAGGCCCACCTGACCAACCCCAATACCAAAAGACATGGAGGGGCAAAAAACATAAAAAAGAAAAATTTCAGCAGAAAAAATCATGCACCAACAAGAATGGAACTAAGAAAAACAGAGACATGACTTCCAAAGGACAAATAATTGATCATAGCCCTGATGATACCACTTTACAGGTTATTAACCTGAGCAATCACATTTTGACAGACATTCAGACTAAGGTACTACAAAAGGGCCTATCATTTTCAGCATCTAAGAAATTTAATAGATTTGACTGGGAATGTAATATCCAGCTCTTTGAATGTAAACTTATATTGCATAAAATGTACTGTCCTAAGAGTCAATCTCTAGTACCATCTGTTACTGATATTCGTCTTGCATTTACTGCTGATAATCTTTCCTCATCAGATGATAATGCAGCTGAATATTTTGGAAGAACTATACAGTTATTCCTCTACTGAAATTCAATCAACACACACCAAGATTAAACTGAAGAAAAAATCTACTTACTACCCAGACTTTAATCAATACCCGCAGATTAAGGTCTTCATTGATCTTGTTACTTGTGACCTTGATGCCCTCTCGACTAAACCTTAATTTACTCCCTCTAATGTTACCAAACAGGAACTTTGTGAAATCAAGGAGATGAGCCAATGGCAGGACATTCTTATTAAACAATCAGACAAAGGGGGCAATGTGGTGTTATGGCCCATGGAGCAATACATTAAAGAAAACTTACGCCAACTTGAGGATCCAACATGTTACAAGAAGTTGATGCTTAATCCCGTTGAAAATTACTTGGAGGCCTATCAAAACCTTTTAAAAAATGCCCGTGACCTAAATGTAATTACCAAATCAGACTTTGACTTTCTTTGGGTTGATCATCCTCGAATAGCAACTTTCTATTTATAACCCAAAGTCCATAAGAACTCCAAGGACCCCCGGTAGACCCATAGTCTCGGGCAATGGGTGTATTACAGAATCAGCTAGCATTTTTCTGGATAAACATTTACGCCACCATGTCACTAGTCTACAGTCATACACCAGGGACACTATGGATGTCCTAGCAAAGATCCATGACATGAAAATCCCACCCAACTCATGGCTGGTGTTTCTCGATGTGGAATCTCTGTAAACCAGCATCAATTATGATGCTGGTATCAGAGCAATTCGGTTTTTTTTAGACACCATGGTGACTTCTCCTTTTAATGACTTTTTGATTAAGCTCCTCAACTTTGTTTTGAGAAACAATTTTTTCATCTTTATTGATCGTAGGGGTATGGCCATGGGTACCACTTGCGCTCCCACCTATGCCAATCTCTACCTGGGCTGGTGGGAGAGTGAGGTGGTATTCCAAGAAGCCCATGATCACTACACCGACCATATCTTAATATGGTCAAGATACATTGACGATATCCTGTTTTTCTGGGATCGCACTGAAAATAATCTAATTATGTTTGTCAATTTATTAAATACTAATAACATCAATTTAAAACTTACTCTAACTAAGAGTCTCACCAGTGTTAATTTCCTTAACTCACGATTTCCAAACGAAAAGATGGATCCCTGGCAACTGACATCTATCGAAAGCATACTGCCACGAATAGCCTACTCCATCACTCCAGTTCACATCCCAAACCTACCCTTCTGGGGATCCCAAAGGGTAAATATATACGTCTTAGACGTAATGTCTCTGATAATGCTATCTTCAAATCACGGGCCTCTGAGTTAAAAACAAGACTTACCCAGAGAGGGTATGCCCCCAAATCCATCAAACAATCCTACCAGAAAAGCAGATTACTGGATAGGGAGACTTTAATTCAACTCAAATCCCGAAAAGACATGGTGAATGACAAAACTATCCGATTGGTAGGGACCTTGTGCAATGAGGCTAATTCTATCAGACAAATTGTAAACACCCATCTACCTATTCTCAAGACTGATCCTACCTTTGCTGAAGTGTTAGGTGATTCTATTAAAATGAGCTGGCGAAAATCTCCCAACCTACGTGATCATCTGGTCAGGAGCCATCTAACATCTATGCCTAAACATACTCTTAGAACTAAGGTTTTTTTTTTGCTGCGGCCGATGCAAGGCGTGCCCCAACATGGAGCCCTGTAAGACTTTTATTGATGAATATGATCACACCTGGATTATAGAAGATTTCATCAACTGTGACACCACTGGTGTCATTTATTGTCTCCGTTGCCCATGCAAACTCCTATACGTAGGAAAGACCAAACGTAAACTTAAAGAAAGGATACTTAAGCATCTAAGGTCAATAAAGAACGCCCCCAAAGATAGGGACAATTTCAAGATTCTTACCCCGATGGCCAAACATTACTTGAAATTTCATGGAGGTGATTCTTGGGGTCTACTGGCTTTTGCGCTTCTGAAAATACACAAATGCATCAGAGGAGGTGACTGGGATAAACTCCTATTACAAAAGGAGGCCAAGATGATTTTTCATCTGGGGCCCCTTGCACTACATGGGCTTAAAGAGAATGCCAAATTTTCTATGTTTCTATAATTAAGGTTTCCCTCATTTTATTACATTTACCTCACCAAAAAATCTCTATTTCCTTTGGTTCATTTTCATTTGTTTATTTTTTATTTTTCAGGACCCTCTTTTTCTTTTGGTTCTTTAAAGCTCAAATATCCTGACTACATCTCAGATCTGGTCATTTATTATCTGTTTTATTTTCATCATTTTTTCAGTAATTACTATAGTTGTTGGTACTTATCACTTTATTTATGTTTTCATTATTTTGTTCCATCATGTGAATCAATTTCACTATACAAAGTTCATAGTCACCATCTTTTTTTATTTTATTTTCCATTATTACATGATATAATTTGCTGGCTTCGTTATCTATATATTTTACCACATCTTAATTATACAAAATATAAGTTTCCATCTTTTTCTTTTTTCTTTTACTTTATATCCTTGGTTGTAATTCTTCTACTTCAAATATACCTTGTTCCAATCATGTATATATCACGTAATTTGAGTCCTTTCTATACCAAGCAAGAGCATATGAACTCCCAATCTGGTTTTTACACATGGACTTTGTTTTGTCAACAATCTAGTTGCTATTGGAACGCATCGGCAACGTATCATCATTACGTGCCGACATGAGCTCTCACTACTACTGCGCCATTTACCCGCCTCCTGGATCTCTGCTGTGATTGGTTCAGCCCGGGGATAAATACAGCGGGCACTGTATGTTCAATCCGCTTATGTATTTCTGATTTTTACTTGCATGCATGTTTAGATCCACTGGGGCACTTAGATCTAGAGTAGGGCTTACTTAGACCCCGTTAACCCGGGGTGTAGTCCCGCCGTGAGGCGGCTAGGCACTTCTTCAGGGTGAGTTTTTTACCTTGTTCAGCTTAGGGAGTTTTTTTTATTTTCAGGTGGTCTTTATCTTTTTCAAGAAAACCACCTGTTGTGACCACCTGCTTTCATTATAATTTTCCCTACTATTACATTGTACCTCACCCTATTTGTATGACCCTACCTTTTCCTTTTCTCCCTTCTCTGGGTGGGGGGGGGGGTGAAGCATCATATATAAATCCTGCCCAAGGGCTCCCTTACTTCTTAAAATGCCACTGCCCTAATTATACTAAATTAATTGTGTTGAGTCTCTCCAGTCACAGTATCACAGTCAGTCAGCAACACAGAAACAAAGACACGTATTACAATAGCACAAACACACCTGGAATTGTCAATAATAAAAATGCATTAAATAAAAGATACTCACCTCTTAATGGCTAGTTATTTGAGGACACAATGATTACTTTATGTATATCAACAACTAGACAGTACTTAACAACTTGAAAGGCTTGTGATATTGTAATTGTTTTTTCCATGTGCAAAACACATAGTTTTAGACTTGTAGAAATCTGCAGAAACATTGCTTTTTTCATTTGACTTGTTGAACTGCTAATTTCACAGTAGGAGAAACACCTTTTATAGTTTGCTGAGAAGCTTGTCACGTCTGTTCTGTGCTTTATATAATTACTTTAGAATTTGACTTCAAATGAATGCTTGTTCTCTGGAACAATTAAAGTTACCACAAACAAGATGTGTTGGCAATGGTCAGTGTGGTCCCATATCCATAAAATCACTAATTACGAATAACCATGTGTTTGTTTTATTCAGCAAGACAATTGACAGGAAAGTCATTAAAAGAAATTATCACAAAAAAAAATCTATCTTAATTCATCCTTTGCAATGCTCCCACACAGTTTAGGTGAATGGTTTTAGCATAAAATGTCTACTTTTTCTTAGAACTCTTGCCCCCTTTGCAATTTAAAACAACTGGAAAGAATAATGGGCTGGATCCTGACCTACGAGCGCCCTACAGAGGTCATTACGGCCATTGTTGTAGTCCAGGGGGCATCCAGATTCCTACCTTAACTTTTATGTCATAACGGGGCTTCCCTCGCCCCGTCCCCTCATTTATATGTGTATCTCCTTCTTGATGGCAGAGGTATGACTGTCGAGGGCGACCCCTTTCCGTAACAGCTGGCGTACATAACACCGACCCTTGTGGCATCATAAGAAGGTTGTGCACCGACCTTCAAGACGGGAATTACATACGGGCTGTACGTAAATACCCTGTTGTACGGCCCCGAGGATTGGGCCCAATGAAACCAAGAACAGACATACAGTAACTTCATACATATATTTTAAATTGCAAGTAGGGTTGGTCTAACTGCTGATTGGCATTGCAAGCGGGGGTGCAACTACCCTGGTGCGACAGGTGAAATGGCATCCATGTTGAAGGACCCACAGCCATCGGGCCTGATCCAGACCTACGCTCGCATGCGAGCTAACGCTGATCGTAAGCGTAAAATCGGCAGAAAAAACGCACTGCGCCTGCGCATAGTGACAACTTCCGGTCATACCAAAGAACTTTTCGTAGCGGCGATTTTGGCGTCCGTATTCTTTGCGTTGTTTCCGACGACAGGGCGTGTTTATACTACGCAGTTAGCACGGACACTGAAGTTAAGGAATAGAGGGGAGCCATTTAAATTGTACAGCATGGGCGTGCTTAGGCCGCTACGAACAGCGCGTCGTATGGACACAGGGAAAAGTTAGGGTAGGGTTTGGCGGGCGTAATGAAAGGAAGGTAAGGGGAGTGTCGTGGGAGTGAAAGTTTTTACGCTGCAGCGGTAACACACTCCGCTCTCATGCGTAGGTCTGGATCAGGCCCATCATCACTGCACCGCTGAAGTTCCCCACCGGGCTACCTGGGATTTCATCAGGGCAAGAGCATATTTTCTGCACCTGGGCCTACAACTCGCTAGTTCTGCCTCTGATTGCAAGTAGTGCATACTTTAGTAGTAAAAGTTACGGTGGTGTGGTATGTAACCAAGATTTTATTACTTTTGCAATACAATATCAGGCAAATTGTGTAAGCATCATCTAAGTCAGTGTTGTCTAACCTGTGGCACTCCAGGTGTTGTGAAACTACGAGTCCCAGCATGCCTTAACTGCAAAAACATAGCGGATACCAGGTTAGCTAACACTGATCTAAGTGCTACGCAAAAAGGAGTCTTTCCTGTGCTACCATGGTGGTGTGTGTCTAGCCCCGCCCATTAGTGGGGCTGAGTCAGAGGCACAAGCAAATTTACATGCGTGCTGTACAGAAGGGCACAAATCCTGGACAGGCCGTGTGCCATCCAAATGCACACACAATGGTACTTTGTGATGTCTATATAAGTATGGCATGTACTGCACAGGCACAAAGCAGCCAATTTCAATGCAGCCACATGACCATATTTGCTGTATAAGGGCAGGGTGGTAATCTATACTGAAGAAGAGGTTATGAAGAGTGGAGGTGCTTCAGTCACAATGTGAATGCACTAAAACAATATAAAATAATACATTTTGTTTAGAAAAATATCTTTAAAAATGATTGTTTTTTCTTATTGTAGATTTTAAATATTTTACACCTGCACAATACTCCAGCGATTTCATAACTTTTATATTGCGTTTGAACTCTGAAATAACACAAGGGCCTGAAATATCTTGTTAAGCTCTTAAGGGAAACGTACATCTGTTCCTTGGTTCCCTGGAATCAGTTTTTATACTAGTGCAGCCGATGCCTATAGGCCTAGAAGGGCACTTCTCTATTAGTCTATTTATGCATCTGCTGCTCCGATCATGGCATAATTATTGCTGTTTCACTTTACATAAACAACATAGAACTTTACCTAGTCTTGTGTTCATTGAAAAAACGCTCTTTTTGAAGCAGTTGCTTATTAATAAGCAGCTAATACCTGTTACTTGTTGCCAGATATTCTATGATTGTTGGGTGCCCAACAACCAGAAGCACCTCTTATATAGCGTTTAATGTTAATTTCTTTTGTGGACTACTTTCTATCTAAGAAAACACTAACAAGTATTTTGTTTTTGACATGTAGGGCCTGATCCAGACCTACGCCCACCGTCCCAGCGCAAGATTGGCTGAAAAGCCGATCTGCGCATGCGCCGGGCAGATGTTGCTCGGCGTCGCTACGGCAACGCCCGATCATGGATCTGGCGTACGTAGCAGCAGCGTAGTAACGCTGGAGGAGGCGTTCCCCTCCGTTACTATGCTGCAGTTAGTGCAAGTAGGTTTGGGAGGGAGGGTAATGAGGCTTGAATGGCGGCGTTGGCGTTGCAACGCCGCCGTCCCAGCGGATTAACACTTGCCAATTATAGAAGAGAATTGGAAATCACTTAAAAGAAAATCAAATTAGTGGAATCACTAAGAAAAGAAGTGTTGGAAGAAAGCTTAAACATCCACAATGACCACCATAATTATAGTGAAGGATATTATGCGTGGTGATTGTTCTAGAGGGAAGATAAAAGAAAAGCAGTTAAAGAACTAATCGGTAATATTAACTGTAATATATTGCACTTTTGTGTGCAGAGTATTTGTCTGCAAAATGCAAATGAGTTCACAATATACTTAGGTCGTGACTCCATCTGCAAAATCTCCCATGTAAAATAATAGATGGAATAATGCATTATATATTGTCAAGATAATTTAGATAATAAAATGAAACATTTGCTTTAATAGATACGATGCTCCCAAAACCACACAGTTTGCTTTCTTCCAGCTGTTCTCACCAGCTGTTACTTTTCTTATTTTAGGGATTAAGAAATGGAGACGCAGAACATCTTTTGTTTAAGGAGAGAGTGTAAGCTCTTGAAATAAGTCATTAGGGTCATTTAGGAAGAAGGATCGGATCCTTAGCTCCATTCATCAGCCGTATTCCACACTCTAACTGTAGAATTGGGCTGATATTCTGGCAGTACGCAAGTGTGCGCCAGAGGTGACAGTATGTAAATTCAGGTGTGCGTAGCCTGCAGGTCCATCCGCCAAGGTGGTAAACCCCCTAAACTCTGTGAGGGGCGGAGCATTTAAATCTTAAGTGTGGGTGTGTTTTAGTGGTTGATCAGTTGTATGCACCACTGATCCGTACCGGTGACTTAGGGCCTGATCCAGAAGAACGTAAGATCGGCTTTTCAGATGTTGCCTGGCATTGCTATGGCAACGCCCGATCCTGGATTTGGCGTCCGTAGCAGCGCCGTAGAGACGCTGGAGGAGACGTCCCCCAGCGTCCCTACGTACAGGTTAGTGTAGGTGGGCGGGGGGGAACTAGTTAAATGAAAGTGGGTGGGCGGGCTAGGCAGCCATACGCTCCTGTGCGAGTGTATGGCCCCTTCCTTACGCCGGATGAAGTTAGGGTAGCCTTCAGCCGGCGTAACGAAGGGGCCATACGTCCACACAGGGGGAGTGTCGGGGTAAGTGAACACTGATACGCTGTGCTTTAGTAAGCATAGCGCATCGGCGTAGGTCTGGATCTGGCCCGTAGTCACTGAACCGTATTCACAGATCCAGGTGAGATCCGCACCTAACTCACCCTTCCACACCCCCCCATGGAACTTACGAGTACCATAAGGCTACCTCTATCTGTGCAATGTCCGCCTCTCCCCGACTCCCCTGACTAAATCCTTCCCCCCTCCAACTTCTACCTAATCATAACCCAAGGCCACCTCTTTCTACTTAAAATACCCTGTGCGGTCTTTAAAGACCTCACAGAGGCAATCTATGTACCTAATGCATGTAGATACACATGCATAGTAGGTCATTTACTAAGGATTCGCACCTAAGAAGCGTCTGCTTCTTAGGTATGAATACGGTCCACATTTATACCATGGAGCCAACAAATTGTACCTTTTATATGCACTGACCTTTGTAGATCATTTGGGGAATTTGAACTCCATGAATAAATAAATATTCAGTATTGAATAAGAATTGCTATTAAAAGTTAGCACTTTATATTTCTTTAAGGCTTTATTTGGTCTACTGACCTTATTAAATAGCCCTATCAGTATTAACCACGTATTACTTTACCTAGTAGTGTCTTTTGTAGGGGATGCAGTCACCGCTGCAAGACTGCTTTTATCTAATTAGAGACAGCCAAAAGCTAATATCCAGTAGGCATACTTACCCATTCATTCATTCGCAAACGCCACAGCAGGCCTGCCGCACTGACCGGATAGGTGAGTAGGACTCTATAGGGAGGGTTAGGGTTAGGCTGTGGGGAGGGGAGTCTTAGGGTTAGGCTACAGGTTGGGGAGTGTTAGGGTCAGGGGGTGGGGAAGGGAGTCTTAGGGTCAGGCTGCAGGGAAGGGAGGGTTAGGTTAATGAAAGGGGAGGGTTAGGGTAATGGAAGGGAAGGGATAGGGTAAGGGTTGGGGTGACATTTATACTCCCTGTTCGTCGCAGTGTCTTCTTTCTTCCATGCATCTATTGCGTCCCCTCTGCAGGGCTGACCCTAGCTATAGGCAGTATAGGCGAGTCGCCTATAACGGAATCTTGTCAGGCCACCCCAGGGCAGCTCCTCACCCTTGTAAAGCAGAGTGGTGCTAATCTTCAGTCAGCTGCCTGCCAAGGCTCCGTTATATCTTCCAAATACCAAATCTTCCCTAGGGCACCAAATTGGCTTGGTCGGCCCTACTCGTCTGCACTGCAGGAAAAAAGGCCGTTTGCAGTGGCGACCCACATTCCTTTTGAAGAGGCATAAAATACCTACAAAAGTAGTTCCATGGCTACAAGTTAATTAATGAATTTATATTAAACAGATATAGACAAAAAGTTGGGCTAAGACTATCAGCTGCTATTTTATGTTTGGGTATTTAAAATTTAGCTATTACTATTTATAGCCATAAGGCATCTTAAGTAACACTGTCGAAGTCTAGTCAAATCATAAAACAATAAATAAATATAAAAAATCAAACTCAGTATAATCAGTGCGTGGGAAAGAACAAAGGATCTCAAAGTGCGGGAAAATATGAACACTGCGAGTGTCTACTTTTACGGACTTTGGGCCTGATCCAGACCTATGCTTGTGTGCGTTTTTACGATGGTCGTAAGCGTAAAAATGTCCATTTGTACTTACTGCGCATGCGCGGGGTAGATGTTACGCTCATCTTACGCTCCGTAATTCTGAACGTATGGGCCTTGAGCATACCACCTTCGTAACTACAGTTGAGGGGGCGTGCCTGGCATACGATTTTCATAAATACGCAGCAAGGGCGGCGAGATGCATTTAAATCATACAGGATGGGCGTGCTAAGCGTCGTAACTACGCAAGGAGCTTACGGTCACCCGCAGTTACGATCAGAAACATTAGGGTAGGGTTTGCTGGGCGTAAGACTAAGTACGACCAAGAGGAGTGCCTATGGGAGGGCATCGTAGGTAAGCTGGCGTAAATACGCTATGCACATAAGCGTTTCATGAGCGTAGGTCTGGATCAGGCCCTTTGTCTCTTATGATTCTGCACATTAATAAACTGGTAACCAAATATATTTTCATGTAGGAGTTATGTATACTTAGTAAATAACATGCGTTCCAAATGATTAATTTTTAAGTTTTATTCACAGGAGGATTCGATCAGCTAAATTCTGCCAATCCCCATTAGAATGTTATAATGTTGTCATGTTTAGACTTGTAGTGTAGCATCTCATATTGTATTAGCAATGATGTATTTTGTTAAAAGATTGCATATAGCATGTGCAAGTTATAGACACAGATAGTATTACCTATTATATGAGCAAGCTTAGTTAGTGGGACCCCCTGTACATTATGCAGATTGACCTCCGGACGTCAAACAAAAGAAGTACTAGGATCCAATGAAGCGCAGGGAATTCGAGATGACCAGGAGATTTCACCTATCAGGAGGACAGAAAACCTTCCTTTGATCTTGGTTGTAAAATGGACAATGACCAGGCCCTAAA
>WWET01002982.1:67379-78336 GCA_011038615.1 Limnodynastes dumerilii
TAAGACTTTTTTTTTTATATATATTTATTTTTATTTTTATTTTACATTTATTTTTATCTGTCTTTATGTCTGATCTAATCGATGTTATATGTGTATTTGCATTTATTGGAATTTATTTTATCTGAATAAATAGAATCTCTAATTAGGTGATATCAAAAGTGCACCTTTCTTTCTGTCTAGCTTTCCTAAACTTCATTTCAAATTTACTGTCATTATTTTAGTGTAGATTTTGCTAGATGTAGGTGAAGTAATCAAACATTGATCTTTTAAAACAAATCAGCATAAATATTCAACTAAATATATGAGCTTTTATTATTCATTGAATATATACACACACGCCAATGCTACCTGTCACTACTGTCATACTCTATATAGATAAACAACAATAATGTTTAATCATTGCTATCTTGATTGTTTGAAATTATTTAAAAACAGTGAATTAGTAGTTTTCTAAAAATATTTATTTTGTGCTTATGAAACATGACCTTTGAAGGCCTTGTGGTATTACTTGTATAATGCTTTTAGCATTCACATTATGCTCTAAAATATAAATGACATAGCAATAGTCACAATTAGTATAACCTTTAATACTGTGTAAGTACATGCAAAGAGATGTTTGACATTGTGACTTTGAAATCATATTTAAGATTAATGGAAAATACTATAAATAGGGCTTAGACCTACAATTAAAATGCTTTATCAAGAGCTACTGTATGACTAAACTTAGTCTTTCAAGTACAATCACTAATTAAAAACAATACTATGCAATGTGTTTATATTCATTAAAACATATATTTTAAAAATTAAATATTATATTATATTTAGCTATCTATCTTGTGTAAACACCTAGAGCCTGATTAACACTTAAGAAGCTTCTGCAGGCCGATGGCAGGCTGGAGAGGTGACGGTGATCAACTCTTAGCACCCGCTCAGGAGGTTCCTGTATGAGCAGCTGTGGCCATTACATAGAGCAGTTGATTGGAAAATTCCTTTCAGCTGCTCTATGTAACAGCCGCAGCAGCTCATACAGGAAGGAGGAAGAGAGAGAGAGAGAGGAGAGCACTGCGGAGGAGGATACAGCAATGGTAAGTAAACATGGGGATCCCGGGGTGGCTAGATACACATGATGGGGATACTGGGGGGCTGGAGGCACATGATGGGGTTACTGGGGGGCTGGAGGCACATGATGGGGATACTGGGGGCTTGAGCCATATGATAGGATACTGGGGGGGGCTGAAACCACATGATGGGGATACTGGGGGGCTGCAGATACATGATGGAGATAATTGGGGGGCTGGAGCCACATGATGGGGATACTGGGGGTTGCACAGACAAGATGGGGTTACTGGGGGGTCAGAGACACATGATAGAGATACTAGGGTGCTGGAGACACATGATGGGGAATTCTGGGAGACTGGAGACAGACATGGGGAAATATTGGAAGACTGGATACATGCAAGGGGGAGATATTGGATGGATATATATACACACACAAACTAGATAACAGTAAAATGCTTACAAGGCTGTCATATTTTTGTATTGTTGTTATAAATGTTTTCTGTTTTCAACTGCACTGTGGTTACAAAAATGTTGAATTTATTGTACATTGGTCAAAAGGATGCAATCTGTATTGTATGGTGGCCTGTATTGTATAGCAGTCACTAGATAATGTCTGTATGGTATGGCTGTCACTAAGATATATAGTCTATATTGTGTGGCAGGATGAATTGGAATTGTATAGTGGACACTAGGAGGCTGCTTGTATTGTATTGTATAGTAGTGATTATGATTTGCTTTCTCTTTTTGGTGGATGTTACAAGATTGTGTTTGATGACACATGTATACTATACTCTATTTATTATAATGTGAAATTGTTAAACAGGTGGGGGAAAATTTTAAGTTTGCAGGGGGGGCACCGAACTCCTAAGCACTGGACTTGCGTAAAACTAATGTTATTATCATCGTACGGAACCTTGTTTTGTGTGACTGAATTTACGCAGGAAGGGGATGTGCTTCCCTTCACCCATTAAAGTTGGTGGGGAGAAGCATGCTAATTGTACAGTGTGGGATAGGTATCTCACACTCGTGTGGATCAGCGGTCATATGGACAGCTGTTCCACATGCTTTACTTAAGGCAGGCTTATGGCAGTTTAAGCTGCCATAAATCCCTCATGAGAGAGGAGAGTGAAAGGGGTAATTAACTCCCCTTTCTTTGTCAGACGAAAAGACCACCACATGTATGGAAAGCATGTGGGAGTCTAGATACGTTCCAAAGTTATTCCTAGCATTTGGAAGCTAAATAGGGATAGGGCTAATTGTCACTGGTGGTCTGATTATACTTGTCTGATCAGGTAAGTTGTTTGTTGTATTCTTCATCAGTGTTGGAATCCTGTCAAGGTACTTTAATATATATCTTAATTTTTTTCCCCTTCAGTCACAATCCTTTTCTTCTTTTTTATCTTTTCTTTAGTCAAGGTTTATACCACTTGTTATGTTGCTATGTCTTCTTTTTTGATATGGCCTGCTCACTAAAGAAAGCTGGAAGGCCTGCTCACATCAGTGAGACTGCCTCCTCTAGCAGAGTAACAGATACAAGGTTTAGAAACTCAAAGAAAACCAATCCAGACACCAGAAGTCTCCCTTAGGCAATTACAGATGGCCTTGAACCATATAAGGATCCCCTTATCCACAGATTTAATAGATATTCTCAAGATGTTGGTTATGTTTCTTAACTATTTTAATGTGTTTTAGGGCTGAAAACCTCACAGATACAGAAATGAATAATTGGATAAATACAAGGGGCACACTGTTTGGTTAGGAACATACAAGGAAAAAACAGGAAGGCTGGACACATAAAAGAGGCACTCAAAATGGCAGGAAAGTATGACTGGAGGCATACAACATAGGAAAGTTTGTTTTGTGTGGATATTATTAGGATGCTATGAACATATTCTTGGAGAACATAAGAACAATTTTCACTTTTGTGATGTTTTAATGATGGTAAACCCGGCACACTTATTAATACTGGCTTAGTCATAGTTATGGTCAACACTGGTACATTTCAGCGGTCAAGCTCATAACCAGTAGGGTCCACCATCATATACTGTTTGTGGAGGACAGTTGTTAATAAACACTAGAGGTCTCACTAGAGCCCACTAATGTAAATGTCATAATTTCTATAAAAGGGTACCCACTACTGACCGAATGGTCATTAGTAGCTGCGCCCAAGAAGAGGAGGGAGCATGTTGTCGAGGCAAGTGCCACAGGAGGTCGAAGAACAGATGGAAGGACTGGATCAGCTTCTCCAAGAAAGTGGACAAGATTCTACAATCAACAGGAGAAGAATAACTTCTAAGAAAGAATAAACTACTAGCAACTCTTCCCAAGGATTAGGACAGTTAAACGGTGAGTCATAAATATTTTTTATTCTTTCTGCAACACACTTAACAATAAGTTTTATACAAAACAGTGTGGCTACCTGTGTTAATTTTACATGGTATGGGGAAATATTATGGATAGTAAATGTTGATGTATGTAAATAAATATTATGTATTTTTTTTTAACTGTATTTTTTTTTTTTACTGAGTACAGCACTGTATGCTTATAAGGCTTAACATGCTGATGCTGATATTAATACAAGGCTCCATGCTAAGCCATACAACCATGATACGCTTGTTTTTTTTTTTTTTTTTTTACAAAAAGTGACTGCGATTTTTCAAGGGAAGATCTCTGTGCTTTTCTATAGAAAACACACAGTGATTTTGACCTTGAAAAATCGATGGCTATCGACGGCGATTATAAATAGCCTACCAAAAGCGTTGGTTAGTGATTTTTACAAAAAAATTGCGGGAAAATCACGGCAATGGCTGGCGATTCATAATCGCCAGCCAAAATCGAGCTTATTAAATGAGGCCCTATGAGAGAAGTCTGTGTCAGGGAGATTTATTTCTAGTAAATCAACAACATTACTTACTCATTATTGTGGTTAAACTTCTACTTCATTATCTGCTGTTATTACTCTGCCTATATATTATTCTTTTTATATATATATATATATATAATTAATTTTTTTATTCTATATTATTATTTTGTTGTCATGTGTACATAAGAGGATAGTACAGGCAAGTTCAGGAATCAGTTTTCTGAGCAGTAGATAGAGATTAAATATACAGCCTTCACATATGCTGAAGAAACAGATTCAAGACCCTGGGGAAGGTACAACATTGTAGAGGCGCAGATAAATAAATATACGAAACCTTAATAATCTATCTGACTGCATGGTCACTTCTAGGACCTAGCTGATAGTTAAACCAAGTGCATGTTAAATACCCGTAACAGTGTGCTTAACAGATAATTGATTTATTGTAAGAATTAAAAAAGGGAAAGAAAGTTAGATAGGTAGGGGAAAGAAAAGGTGAAGATGAGAAAGAAAGAAAGAAAGAAAGAAAGAGAAGAAAGAAAGAAAGAAAGAAAGAGAGGGGGGAGGGGGTAAGGGTAGGTGTGTCATAGGTCTCCAACAAGGAATGTTATTCACAGGGTTAGATTTTATTGGGTTTAAGTCTGAGTCTCGGAGGTTAAATATCATCTCAGGAAGAATCCCTTAGTGATTGGAACTCAGGAGTCTCTTTGAATTGCATCCAGGCAAACCACATCAAGGTAAATCGCTGGAATTGATCTTGGGCTGACAGAGTAATGGAGTCCATTGCCTGGTATAAGTCTACTCTATCAATCCATTCCTTTTTTGACGGAGGGCTAGTAGATTTCCAATGGGCTGGAATAACGGCTATGGCCGCATTGCTCAAGTGTCTGATGATTGAGTTTTTATAGGATGATATAGGTATGGAGGAGTGGGTGATTAGCCAAAATTCTGGGCCTACAGGGGTGTCGTCTCCAAAAAGGAGCTTTGCCATTTCAATGATGCGGCTAAAAAAGGAAGAGAGCAAGGGACAGTCCCACCATATATGTAGGAAGGTGCTCCTGGCGGAGCCACATCTCCAGCAGAAATCAGGAGTGGAGGGAAAAATTGCCTGGAGTCTGGAAGGGACCAGATACCAGCGTGAGAGTAGTTTATACCTTGTCTCAGTAACGGAGTAACTGTAAAAAGAAGAGTGAATGTTTTGAAAAACCTTAGTCCAATCTGAATCTGAAAGAGGGGAGGGGAGCTCTCGGTTCCATGCAGAGGTAAACTTGTGTTCCAAAGTCTTAGTGCACTCTATGAGCAGCTTGTAAAGCGTGGAAATCACATGTTGAGAGGGAGCTTTGCAGAGGGACTCAAATCCAGTCAACGGTTCCTGACAGCAGTTAGAATTGGGGAGAGTCTGGATAAAATGCCTAATCTGGAGATAAGCCCAATGCTCTTGAAAGGAGAGACCGTGCTTTCCTTGGATGGATTGAAATGAGAGGACCCCTCCAGAGTCCACCAGCTGACCCATCCTAACTAGACCCATGTCTGTCCAAGTCTTTAGAGAACGTTGGGTGTAACCTGGGGGGAATTGTGGGTTATGTATAAACAGGGTGAGAGGGGATGGGTGTTCTGTAATTTTAGGGAGTTTTTGGCGTCTGTACCAACACTCCAGAGTAGGTCCTATTGTAGGGTGTGATGATCTATGTGTTTGTAGTAAACAGGGTGCACGATGGAGGGGGATATGATAGAACAGGTTCTCCACCTCAACCCACTGCTTATCCCTGGATTGCCTGGTCCAGTCAATCACTCGACTCATAAGAACTCATTCATAGTAGGCGCAGAGGCATGGGAGTTGAAGGCCCCCTTTTACTTTGGGTAAAAACATGATGTCCTGTCTACACCTAGGTCTTTTGTGTTTCCAGATGAAGTCACGGCACAGAGACAATTCTGAAAAATAGTGGGGAGGGATAAAGATAGGGAGAGTTTGTAGGAGGTATAAAAGCTTTGGAAGAATCGTCATTTTGATGATGCTAATCCTTCCAAGCTAGGAGAAGTCTCGGGGAGACCACTTTGTGTGGTCTTTTTTGATCCTTGCGATCATGGGGGGAAGTTGAAAGAGAATAGGCGAGATGGATGTGAAGGCAAATTAACTCCTAGGTACTGGAGATGGGTGTCTGTCCACTTGAACAGAAAGGCTGATTTAAGGGTGTCCAGGGTAGAGGAGGGAACACTTATTCCCATCGCCGAGGATTTACCCCAATTAATTTTGAAGTTGGATAAGTCACCATATTGCTTGAGCTCATCCATCAGGATAGGGAGGGTGGTGCTGGGGCGGGATATGAAGGCTAGGAGGTCATCTGCGAATAGCGCGAGTTTGAGATCTCTTTGTCCAATTGTAATGCCCACTATATTTTTATTAACTCGGATTGCGCAAGCTAGAGCCTCCATAAAAAGGACAAATATCAAAGGGGATAGGGGGCAACCCTGGCGGGTGCCATTAGGGGTGTGGACGGGGTCAGAAAGAGATCCATTGACTTTAACTCTGGCTGAGGGACAAATGTACAGAGCCCGGATTCATTGAGTGCATATTGGCCCTAAACCAATATGATTGAGTATACCTAGAAGGAAATTCCAGTCGACCCTATCAAAGGCCTTCTCCGCATCCTTAGAAAGGAAAAGACCCTCGAAGGTGCCCTGTGAAACACTATGAAGAATGTTGATAGCCTTGGTGGTGTTATCCCTAACCTCATGGCCAGGAACAAACCCCACCTAATCATTATGTATGATACTTGGGAGAAAAACTTTCAAGCGATTAGCTAAAATCTTTGCCTAAAGCTTCAAGTCAACGTTCAGGAGGGATATCAGTCTATAGCTACTGCAATTAGTTGGATCTTTCCCCTCCTTAGGGATCACGGTAATGTGGGCCTCCAAAGATTGCCTCAGGAAAGTGTTAGGTCAGAAATTTCATTAAATGCACTGAGAAGGTGTGGGGAGAGCTTTTCTCTGAAGTGTTTATAATAAACAATTGTAAAGCCGTCCAGGCCCGGGATCTTTCCGCTAGGGGTGGATTTAAGTGTCTGTTCTAGTTCTAGCAGGGTGAAGGGGCGATCTAGTTCAAGCTGGGCTACAGGAGGGAGGGTAGGGAAGGCCTTATTGCGTAAATATTCCAGGACTTTCTGTTTCCGAACCGCAACCTCATCTGGAGTGATTGGAGAGGGGAGATTGTATAGGGACTCATAATAATCCCTAAGGGTCTGGGTGATCAAACGAGTGTCTTGGTGAAGAGTGCCAGCTGAGTCCTTCATTTTAGGAATGAAGGAATGGTTACGCTGGATACGAAGGGCTCTAGCAAGCATCCTGCCTGATTTGTTCCCATACTGAAAATATCGGTGTTTGGACTGGCGGAGGGCTAATTTATAGTTATCTGAACATAGTGAGGCTAATTCTTTCCGGGCCTCTGAAAGATCACTAAGAGTTTGCCTATCCAGGGTCCTCTTATGGCGTTCTAGATCTTTTATTTTAGGAGGAGGGCATCTTTCCTAGCCTACTTCTGTTGTTTAAGGTAAGAACATAGTTTAATGCAAACACCCCTAACAACACATTAATGTGCTTCCCACGTTATTATATCAGTGGTGTCACCTGTATTATTTAGGTCCCAGTACTCTGAAAGGGCATTGTCAAGCTGAGAGACACAGTGGTGGTCCTGGAGTAGCAGTTCGTTAAATCGCCATGTCCAGGCTGTGGGTTGCGGAGTGGGTAATGCCATTGAGAGGTAAATTGGAGCGTGATCGGCCCAGACAATTTGGCCAATGGAGACAGTTTAGACGAGGTGGAGAGACCTGTGTTCAGTCAGAAGGTAGTCTATTCTAGAGTATATTTGTCTGGGAGGGGAAAAGAAAGTTTAGTCTCGGTCCCTAGGGTGTAGAATTTGCCATGAGTCTATCAGCTGTTGGTCATGAAGGGATTGTCTCACCTGTCTGGCATCTCACAGGGAGCGGCTAGGTGCTCCAGAAGAAGTGTCAAGTTGAGGTTCCAAGGACCAGTTAAGGTCCCCTCCGATCAGCAAAGTCCCTTCTCGTAGTGAGTCAATCTGTCCCAGCATGCTCGCGATGAACTTGGGTTGGTGCTGGTTGGGAGAGTAAAGATTAACAAAAGTGTAAATGTGGTTAAAAATCTTCCCTTTGACTAAAATATCCCATCCATCTCCCAGTGGAACCGAGACGTGCTCTGTTAGAGAGATATTTTTGGAAAACATGAAACATGATGGCCACCCCTTTGGCCTTGCTCTGTGAGAAATTATTAAGAAAAGTGGTGGGGTATCTTGGGTGGTAGAGTCTGGGTGCAGAACCCCTTCTGAAGTGAGTTTCCTGTAAAAATGCAATGTCTATCTTATCGGAGTGTAACATGTGATAGAGTTTGGAGCGTTTTTCGGGTAAATTAAGGCCTTTCACATTAAGGGAAAATATCCGTAAGTGGATTTTAGCTGTAGCCATTGGGATTGTAAAAGGGAGAAAGGAGAAGATGTTTATTGAGACCCTGTACACATGGAGACCCCCATGAGCAGTGGTGGCAAGCATGGCACTGTGTGGGTAGGTGGCAGAGACCTGGGGAGGAGATAGAAAGAAGTGGAGGAAGAAGAAAGAAAGTAAGGATGTAGAATACAGCCAAGGCAGCATTATTAAAGTAGTTGAGAAACTCACACCCCCTAGAGGGGCAGAGTATAGGCAAGGTGAAACTGGATGCAGCATGGATACTACATAGAGAGACATGTGCAAATTCTAAGCCAGTAAACAAAATAACAGGGGTATTAGCGAACCATAAACCTCAAACAAACAAACAAATAAACAAACAAACAAACAATGCAGGTTAAATTGCAGTTGAAATATAAACCATATGAGTGAAACAAGGATAAAGAATCAAACATTTAGTCTCAAGCTTTAATTTGTCAAAGTTCAGAGTTAAGTGCTATATAACAGGGAGAAATACCCAATCGGGTATGTAAAGACAATAAAAATGCAAAAGACTAGAACCAAATTGGATACTTGGATACCCGTATTGGGATCAGTACCAGTACACCCCCCCCCCCCCCCCCCTCCGAGGCGAAAAAGTGTTTTTNCCCTCCATAGGTATGGAAAAACTTGCTATAAAAGGGTTGGAATTACTTCAACATAGGGTAAGAGAAGTTATCTAGCCTGGGGGGAGACCCGGGAGGATTCGAAGGAACAATATAACCTGAGCATAGTCTCAACAAAATCATGTGGCGTCACTTGGGCCATTGGGAGAAGATGTCGGAAGCAAAAGCCTTTTCTTCCTCTGGCGGCAGGCTGTCTGCCATTTGGAAGGAGAGGGGTCAGAATCAGATCCAAAAGGACCCTGAGGGGTCTTCCAGTCTGGCAGGGGCATTGCCTTGATCCCTAGGGTGCCGCAGAAGCTTGTCAGATCAGATGGGTCTCGAAAAATAGCTGTATTCCCGGCGTGGGTGGCTCGAATGTTGAAGGGGAAGCCCCAGCCGTATCGAATGTTAAGTTTGCGGAGTTCATCAGTGAGGGGACGGAGCTTGCGCCTTTTCTGAAGCATGTGCCAGGAGAGGTCTGGGAATATTTGAAGTTTATGTTGTTCGAATGCAATCTTATCCCGTCGGAGGATATCCTCTTTGACCGAGTAATAATGTAATCGGCAGATAACATCTCGTGGATGGGCTTGTGATGGGCCTCTGGGTTGGTGGGCTCTATCAAGCAGTATGACATTGTCAGGATGGGCACCTAGGATGTCACTGAAGACCTTGGTCAGTACATCCTTTATACCTGCAGGTGGGATGTCTTCCGGAATGCCTCTAATTCTGAGGTTATTGCGCCTCCCTCGATTGTCAAGATCTTTCAGGTGAGTTTGCAACACTTGGATCGCTGTGGCTTGGTCTATACTGTTGATTGCAGTTGAGAGATGTGAGCGGTGTGATCTCCCTGTGTTGTCTCAACATTTGTAAGTCTGGAGGAGACTAGTGATAACTCAGATTGGAGGGAGATCGTCTGGTCTTGTTTCTCCAGCAAGCGATTCTCAAGTTGAAAAAAATGTGTTTTAGTGGGTATGGAGTCTAGGCGACGGAGAACCTCGACCTGTGTGACTGCAGGAGAATGATTGGGTCCCACTGGGGATGAAGGGAGGTCCGACATGTCCACAGAGTCTCTGGTGGAGCCTGGGGAGCCCGGGGGAGTAGAGTTAGAGCTTGCGGAGGTAAAGAAGGGCGGTATTGTAGATTGCGTTGTAGATGGCCTTTGTTTTGCTGGAGTTTTCCTGGCTATGCCCTTTCGTCCCATCTGAGGAAGCAAGCCTTTGAGTTTATATTGTAGTAAGGCACCTGTAGCAGATGTAGAGGTTACGATATGTCGGTTCAGAAGCGCATCATGTGGCCATTTGAGGCTGTGTGGAGTCGCGTTCCCCCTTTTAGGTGCAGATCATATTGTAGCCTACATGAAGGCCCAAAGAATTTCTAAGGAGACAGTCAAATGTAGTCCAAAGGAATCTGTGTCTGCAGTGAAAATGAGTTTGTTGCCATCAAGTGGTGGAGAATGTATAGTGCAACCCCAAAATGGGGAAAGTCTAAGAGATAGAGCCTGAAGTATGTTAGCAGGCCTCTTATATGTAGAGGGGCCTTGAAACACTCAGTGGGGTTTTGGGGAAAAAACTCCATCTTCTCCCCTGATGTGAAGGGTGCAATTTGAAGACTGGCACTGGCCTTTATTGGAGGCAGGCAGATCCAGGGTTCCCAGCTGCAGGCTTCTCTCCCACCTGGGCAGCTACCAATGTGGAGGAAAAGATGCTGCAGCAATTAGAGGTAAACACTCCTCTAGCCGCCTCTAGGTTGGTGCAGGATCAGGGAGCAGGAGGTGGCCGGGGAGACTTGGAGCCGGGAAAAGGCAAATAGAGCCCAGAATGTATCGGAGCTGAGGAATAATATACATTATTCAATTAGTTATAAAACAAAAGTCACCCTACCACATTTATTTAAATAGTTGTTCCAAGACAGAAGATGTAGCACCTGTGTTTTTTTTTTTT
>WWET01002982.1:78560-88876 GCA_011038615.1 Limnodynastes dumerilii
ATGTAGTTTAGAAATTGTAAATAGTTCCATATTTGTACTTACCCTTATTTCTTCTTTCCCTTTAAAAATTTAATTTAAAAGTTCATTTTGCAATAAATTAAATGCAAACAAATATAATGTTTATAATGTTAAAGATTGTATAATCAATTAAATAATAATTAAATTAATTGAACAGGGAGCATCTTCATGCAAAAAACAAATTATATATTTTATATAGCAATAATTATTTACAGTAGAATGACCTTAAATCGGAGGAGTTCATATCACCTTATTGAATACTGGGAATCTGCTGGTTTCCTAAGGGACACATAGATAGATATTAATAGTCCACAAGGTTCATTATTTATTATATTTGTGATATATTAAAATACCGTTTTGCTTCAAATTGAAATTCACTAATAATTAATAATAAAGTGTAAGTGTTTTCTATTAATCTGCAAGATTACACATTTATACCGCAGATGATATTGCACTTTGCTCTTGATTACCATGTATATAAATTGGTAATATGTAATATCCCAGACTGTATGAGTCTAATATGTTTCACAGACTGTAGCTTTTCTAAAAAAGAGCTGTAGGTCTAATTTGTTTATCTATATCTTTGCAAAGTTTTGAAAAACATTTTACAGTACAGCAAATTCCATGTTGAACCTGTGTATATTATTGATATATTTAATAATAATAATAATAATAATAATAATAATAATAATAATATAGAAAGATACCAATTAAAATGGAATAAATAATAGCTAAGACAAAAAGAGTTAACAAAAGTACATTAATTAAAAAAAAAATAGGTCTAGAAGGTAGGAGTAACTGTAGCTAAAAATATCAGTAAAGAGGTGTAGTACAGATTAAAACCAGATGTAAAGTGATATATAAAGGTCAATAAAATTGTTGGTTTTTTTAAGTGATTATAAATTGGTTTATCAAAGTTTAGATATTATATGGAGATCTTATCAAATATCTGCAGAGTAGTGTAGCAGATATTGAAAAATAGATAATTGTGACAGAAAGACCAGATAAGTAAAGATCCACAAAACAAGCAGAACAATGCAAATGTGCATCAACTTGCATGACACATAATATAACTTTTTTTTTAAACAAAAATAATGTTTATACTCAAAAATACTAAACAAAACTATTCCTCAATGTCTCAAATTAGAATATCGCTGATGTATGGAATGACTTTTGAAAATAATAAATTGCATAGACATTGGACCGTATTTACAGATACGTGTGTAAAATGTACGCAAATATACGCACCTACATTGCATGTCAATACCGGGTTTTCGGTGACTTCCGCCTCCATAGGGCTCCCTTAAGTCTATGCGTGTACTTACATGTGTATGTTACATACATGCATCTTTATCTAACCGCACCCTCAAATGCCCATTTAAATGCTTCCCCCCGCTCATTTTCAAGTAACTTCTACCGTCCAGATAAAAGCCACGTCCTTCCGTACGTATGTCTCTAAATGCGATTCACATGTCCGTGCCGAAAGTACTTACTACGTAATGTGCATGGAAAAAGTTACTACACATGCACAGTTCATCCGATATGCACGCAACCATGCACAAAAACGGATGTGTGAATACAGTCCATTGTTACTAGGTGAGGCAAAATGGTAAAAAAAAAAACCTTTTTGTCAATTATCCTGCATGAGAATTTTATTTAACATCATTGTTAAGCAATTTCACATTATGCCTCTAATAAAGTATTCTTTTTTCACCTTTTCTCTTTATACATAAAAAAGGAAAAAAGAACCAATCTTTAAATCTTTTATATTTTTTTTATTATTATGTAAGAGTGATTGTCATTTTTCAAACTGTGTTCTTTGAGAAGTGGAGGTGTATCCAGTAAGCATTTTTAGATCTTTTGCACTACAGAATTTTGATTTATAACACAAAGTTTTATTTCAATTCTCTTTTTAAAAGCTAAAGGCTCTTTTCTCTGTAACAGATTCATGTTTTAATTTTAATTTAAACTGTTGAAAACCATAAAGTGTTATATTGATGTTTTATGTTTTATAAATATGTAATCTTTGATGACAATGGAATGACTTTTTTTTAACATAAAGACAATTACTGCATTGTAAAACAGAAAATTTTCAAGTCAAAATGTAAACATTTTTCCAGATCAAATTATTTTTAATTCAAGCTATTTAATAAAATGTTTGTTATAATACAATCATGACTGCAAAAATAATATTATTCTAACAGAAAAAATCTATACATTATTAACATGGGACCTTATCCTTTATGTCCACATGTGTGAGGGGTAAATTTTTGTTTGTTCTGCCCTTATAGTATAGTATATGTATATACGGCAGCAGGGAGGATGTAAGTGGGTACCTGAACATCCTGTTGTCATATATACACATCCATATACTCTAAGGGTAGGAAATGCAAAAATTTACCATGTCGTTCACTTTTATTATTTTGTTAAAGTGATCCACTATACACACAATGGACCTGATTCAATTAGCCACGATGACAGGAAAAATTACACGCTGCGTTTTTTCCCATCATATACGGTATGAAAAATTGGCAAATTTTTATGCGGAGCTCTATGCTGCCCCAAAATATGCTGGTGCAAATCTAATTGTATCGGGCACCAATGACTTTAATCTATCAATAGTTTCAGAGAAGATCAAGTACTGTTTTTCATAGATTGATTAATGATTGCTTTACTTAATCTCAACCAATGAAACAGAGAGTGTAGAAATGTTTGAATTTTCTACATTTTATTCCTCTCTAAAAAGTTTCATATTTATCCTTTTTCTAATAATGATTGTAATCCTTAATTCCCAGAACAATTGTTTAAAAAAATTATCAAAAAAAATCTAGCGGATCTGCGTTTTTTCCAGCATTTCAAAAGAATAAATATTTCTCAGTTTTCTTAACTCAAAAGTGTAGTAAATGGTAATATATTCAGCTAACATTTAGTAATCTGTTTCTAATCAGTGTCGATTTTATTTGTTGTTAGAACAAATTAAGAAAGAATGGTAAGGTTTTTTATTATAGATAAATTTAGACAAGGCAGCTCTATCTCCCCAGGCTCTAAAATTTGTCATAGAGGTATGAGTAGTTCTATGATCATTATTAATAGCAATAAGAATAAATGCTCATAAGGAGTAAAAGTATTTTATTTTTAAAAAATTGACAGACTAGGTTGTTATTAGGACAACCTTGTTTCAGTAAAATAAAATTGAAGAAAAAAATAAAAAGTAAGAGTCAAGGTGCCAGATTTACTAAGGGGCAATTTTAAAAAAGTGGCATGTTTTTGGCAATTTTCTGGCGATTTTCCAATTGCCGGATTTTCTAAAGGGTAATCGCCAGAAAATCCCCCAAAATACAGCCTTTTCAAAATCGATGTTTGTAAAATCGCCATGGCTATTTTAAAAAAGGTAAAATATACAGTATAAATCGCCGGATTTACTAGGCATCACTTAGTAAAATCGCAGTTAAATCATCTTAAAAAATGCCATTCCAATTCACCTGCTGTGAATGTTGCAGAGGGTATAAATAGGGCCCAGTAATGACAGGAGTCATAAGCCAGGGAGATACGGAAGAAGATCTGGATGGACCGGAGGAGTAATGTCTGCAGGCAACATTAAAGACTTCAGAACTGTAAATATGAACTTTTATCAATATTATTTTGCACATACAAACCACCAAAGCAGACTTAATGAATATTACTTTTCAGGGCACATATTACTTAATCTTACTATTGGAGCACATATTACTTAATCTTACAATCAGGGCACATATTTTTTAATCTTACTATCGGGGCACATATTATTTAATCTTACAACAGGGCATTATTATGTATTATACCTAGCGGGGCACTTATTATAATTTTTAATATTGGGGTACATTGGGCCTGATCCAGAGCTACGATGTTACACTGAGCGCTGTAGCGCTCAGCGTAACATAGCTGCTCTGGCACGACACTCCCCCTTGTAGGAGCGTATTAATTCTCCCTTACGCCGGCTGAAGGCTACCCTAACTTCAGCCGGCGTAAGGGAGAGTTGATACGCTGGGACGGCGGCGTTAGTACGTTAACGCCGCCCTCCCAGCCTCATTACCCTCTCTCCCCCTGCCCCCCCTACACTAACTTCAGCGTAGGGACGCTGGGGGACGTCCCCTCCAGCGTCCCTACGGCGCTACTATGGACGCCGATCTACGATCGGGCGTTTCTATGTTGCCCGGCGCATGCGCATTACGCTTACGGCCGCCGTACCAGCGACGGCCGCCGTAGCTCTGGATCAGGCCCATTATGTGTAATATGCTAACAGGGCATGCTGTGCCCTCTAGTAGTATATGCAGCAGCATGCTAAGTATTAATAGCATGCAGCAGTATGATTTTTGTTAAAAACACATTTATTTCATTTACATTTTAGTTTTTATTCTTTTATTTTATTTTTCTTTACTAAGGGGCCCAGTGTGCAGTGATTTTTTAAGATAAATTGTTCAATTAATAGCTTAATCGCAGCAATTTTACCCTTCAAAAATCACCACACATTCCTGACAATTATAAATCACAATTACAAAGCGCACCTTAGTAAATCCAGTGATTTGGGAACCCAAATCATTGCAATGGCTGGCCGCAGACAAAAATTCCCCTTAGTAAATCTGGCCCTGGGTCTTAATAAGTTCTTTGTTTGTTTTGTTTTTTAACCAACTTAGAACATTTAAATACAACTTAACAGCACTATGCAGTGCAATGCACTTTGAAACACTGGTTTAAATATGTTTACAAGTTTTTGATAGCACAACAAAAATGTATACAATTCATCATGGACCTGATTCACAGTTAAGAAAATGCTGCTGTTTAGGTGCGTCTATTTAAGAAGGGATATATTATGCAAGCGTATTAACTTAATATATGCAATTTACGTAGGACTTAAGAACGGACAATTCTAAATCACAATTACGAACTTATTTCCTCAAGGTTCGTAATGCCTTAAGAATGAAGGGGAGTGCTGGAAAAACTTAAGAAAGAAGATAAGAAGATTAGGTAGAAGGAGTCATTTAAATGAGGAAATCTGAGCACAGTTAGGCAAAAATATTTCTTAATTAGCCGCCTTACGCACACAACTATGAACCTAAAGATAAGGTAGCCCTATGACATTGGTAAGTCGGTTAAGAAGCTAAAAACCGCCTTGCCTTGCTACTTTATGCATATAATTAAGAACCTAAATCATTCTTTTGTGAAGTGTGTGAAGTGTGAATATGGTCCTATGCGTCTAAAGCCATGACTGTTTTAAATGGGTGTAAAAGAGAGTTGATAGGTGTGTAGGAGAAATTGTATGTGGTCCGTCCCACTTTCACTTTAAAATGTTTGGATCATTGTCGTAATCCAGCAATTTGGACCAGCAACAGTATCGCTAAACTAATTTTACATACTGTAACATAATGCAATGTAAATAATATAATTGAATATAATATTATCAAATAGGCAGTCACTGTTTTAAAGGATAGCTTGTGTAAGTCTTTACCAGCTTCTGCAATTAACCATTTTTATGGCTTTATCTGTTATATGTTGGCAAGCCAAACTGGACAGCGTGTAATTATTCTTTCTCTCTGCACGCCATTGCATGTTTTCCTAGCTTTTTCCTAGTTTGAAGTGTTCTGGTGGTTGCCTAGAAATGAGAACTCTCTGGAGTGAGGTATGGGTGGTGTTAACCCTGGCCAATCAGATATCGGCACTCCCTATTTATAGGCAGCAGCTGTAGCCCCCATTGCTGGTCATTGCTTCTACTTTGTCTAGATTTACTTGCTTGTGCTGCTGTTTGGCTTTCTGTTAATGAGATTTTCCCCATGCTCTCTTACCTTTTCCTCAACTGGACTTTCCAGCTATGCTCACCATTCATCCTTCCTCTGTTTCCTGTGTGTGTGCCTGTTTTTTGTCAGTGTATCTGTCTGTTGAAATGATCTTCCTCCAGGAGTTTCCTTTACTGTCTGTGTGTGACTTCCTCTATATTGTGCGATTACTTCTTGACGCATTTCTGTGTGTATATTTCTCTACACTGTGTGATGACTATCTGGCACATATTTTGCTAGTGTGTTTGCCATCTCCACACTCCATTCCCACCTACTTAGGTGTTCTGTGCTGTTGCCACCTAGCACATTTCTGTTTGTATCCTTCATAGTGTGTCCATACTCCTTGTGGACTAGTCAGCCACTCTCCTTCTACTTACCACTAATAGATTCACCAGTGGTCACTGGGGGGCTGGGTGTCCTGCAGCATGAACCTATCCTCACCATCAGGGGCTCTAAAGAAGACCAGGCCCCAGTTAGACTTCACTCTCAATAGGTATACCAATATCGATATTAGGGGAAGTGTAGAGAGAGACTGTTTGCTTCCTTCTTGTAAATAGCCTATGTATAGGCTGTTTCCTGTTGCCCAGAAATGAGAGGGAATAGATAGGGGAAAGAAGTTTGTCCAAATTCCCTGGAAGTATATTTGTCCCCAATGGACTGTACAAGCTTATTGGACTATTGCAATGTGTTAAAAAAAAAAAAAAGATTACAAAAAATACTGCTTGGGGAGTATTATGTTAAAAAAATTGTAACTAGGCAAGGAAGAGGGGAGTGCAGCTTCCTGGCACTCCCCTCTTTTGGAAGGAGTTCTGGGGCTAGATTTACTAAGCTGAGGGAAAGGAATAGTGGAGATGTTGCCCATAGAACCAATCAGATTTTAACTCTAACTTTCCTTTTAAATATTGGAAAATGTCAGCTACAATCTGGTTGCTATGTGCAACATCTCCACTTTTCCTTTCCTGGAAAATCTAGCCCCTGCAGTTCTGTTCAGAACTCTACCTTAACTTCTTCACATGAATCTGTCTCTGCTCGGAACTGCTGCTTTCCCCCCCGGCCCTTGGTTAGCATGCATGACTCAGCCTGTCTGGTTGGATTTAGGCATGCAGATTTGAAGTTCTGGCTCCATCTACAGAAGTTCTGTGTGGAAGGACTTAAGACACGTATCATTTGGCACACACATGCGCTGATGTTACATGTTAAATAAGTCCTTACGGCCTTATTTCAGAATCAGGGCCAATGACTTTATGGTACATGTACTCACTTTAGATGTAAATATAACTAAAATATTTACATATTTTTAAGTGCCCACCTTTTTTGAAATAGCTTCTATTGGCATTTGACACCAAATTTTCACTATGTTTGATGATCCCCATTAACATAATTCTGTGTTTGCAGATTTTCACACCTGGGTATGTTCTCTCCACAATTTCATAGACCTTCTTTTCGAAGAAGCATTCCATTGTCTTTATTTCAAAGGAGGAGTGTCTGGGAGGACATGAAGGGGATCCTGTGGGGGGGCTGAAGACACATGATGGGGATCATGGGGCGACTGGAGAGAAATCATAGAAATACTTGTTTGCTGGAGATAAAGAGGAGGAGGGAGATGATGGGGAGGGGGAGATAAGGAGAATGGGGAGGAGGAGCTGATGAAGAGGAATTATCAAGGGGATAGAGGAATGTTAAAGAGAATGGGGAGGGGGATGTGATGATGAGAATAGGGAGATGATGGAGGGAAGGGGGATGATGAGAATGGAGAGATGATGAATTGAGAGGGAGAGGGAGTAGGTATAGGCATAGCGGGCACTGGAGTACATCTAATGCGTGTGTGTGTGTTGACCACGCCCCTTTTGATGGCGGCACAACCATACCTATTATTCACCATGATGGGGGCGCACCGAAGTGAGATGTGGGCACCAAGAGGAGGGCTAAATTATTGCCCCCCCAAAAAGTTGTGACACCCCTGAGAGTCTGTGGACTTTCTTTATTGCAAATTACTTTGTGTGCTTACCTGTTTGACCTCATCACTTTTACCACCATTACAACTGCTTTTACTTATTAATCTGTGCACTAAATCATCAAACTCGGCTCACTTCACTTACTGCAGCAATCAAACTCAAGTTACACTAGGGTTCTGAACTGGATCCCCAGAACCCAAATAGTGTTACAGTCACCTTGCATACAGTGTTAATTGCAAGGTGCTGCAAAACCTCTGTGGCACCTTATTAATTAATCAATTAATAATAATAATAATAATAATAATAATAATAATAATAATAACAATAATAATTTATTATATAGTGACCTCTGTATTGTGTACTGTGTATTACAGACAATGGGGTAGATCCAGAGGAACATCCAACAGGGGACTTACGCAAGTCATTTGCGTAAGTTCCCTTTCTGGGAACAACTGCGCATATGTGCGTCAGATGTTCCCTGTGCGTAAGTACTAACGAACGTAACAAAGTATTTTGTACTTACATTAGTACTTACGATGAAGGGGCAGACCCTTAAGCTATGATGGCTGTATCACCTCCATATAGGCGGAGATAGCCATGTATATGAGGGGTCGGGGATGGGAGAAACCCCGTTATGACTAGGTCTGCGTCCGCAAGGCCAAAGACCTAGTCATAATAGTTAAGGTAGGTAACTGGATACATATCTATCTGTCCATCTATCTATCTATCTATCTATCTATCTATCTATCTATCTATCTATCTATCCATCCAAACATAAAAAAAAATCCTAAACATCTTTATTTGTTCTTTACATTAAAAATGAGATATTAAATAAAGTGGTTGTTTTGCTAATATTTTTTTTGTTTCATTTTAGCATCTACATAGCTACCAAAAAAAAAACAGCTTTTAGGTCATTGTAGCACTGTCCTGAAAATGAGGACATTTATCCTGACTACTTGAAGATATGTTATGCTCCAGCAAGCAAGCGAGGCATACTTTTGCCAATGGGCAAAGCAGACTTTGTACGGGTTGGTCTAGCACTTTTCACCTGCTAGGCATACCTCAAGGAGACACAGACAATTATTTGAACACTTCCACTCTGATGGCACCTCTGCTTCACAACGGCACACAAGTTTCTATGATAGTTAATATGTTGCTGTTTCTGGGCCCAAAATTCCTCTAGGCTGCTTTGGATATCAACATGTTATACATTTGATGTAGTTAATTCCAACATTTATAAAGGAGTAGTAAAACTTTACAGCATGCTTATTGTATTTTTATTTAAATTATCTATTTATGATGCACTTTCATACTATTTTAAAGCTGAAAGTCACTGAATACAATGAGTCAAAAAACTCTAGAAGAAATGGAAATTAAAACTGATTTACATATTACAGGAAAACATTACAGAAAAAAAATCCTTGTTCATCTTTCAATTAAATATTATAACTATATACTACTCAGCTTTAATATACCATTGAACTAAGCAACTTTTCACACAACCACCACAAGAAAAATTCCAATCCAGTAGTATTTAGCATTATATCTATAATTAGATACATGTATGTACCTATTAATTGTACATACTGTATATATCTGTTATGTTATGAATACGTAGAATACGTAGAATACGTAGAATACGTCTAAAAGACCGCATATATTCAATCTACATATCGTAACAATACGCAGATTAAGTACAATAGCTACAACGCAAGCGCAGTAGCTATTGTTTATTGAATTACGTCCGTCTATGGAAGACGGACGTAGTTCTGGATCTACCCCTATGTTATTAATTTAAGCCTAAAAAAAATAAACCCCAGAAAAAAGTTATTTTCTTTACCCTGCATTGTTTAAAATTAATAACATTTTATATACTTAACATTTTAGAATCATCATATCTCACTTTTAACGTTATGTAAATATGTAAAATATTTTTTATTTTAATAAACTGAATGCTCGTATACAAGGATGAAAAGATGAAAGTATACTTTCAAACAGGTCTTAAAAATGGTGAATTTTCTGCAACTTTAAAGGCTATGTATCTTCATTAATATGTCTTACTGTCCTCTGACTGCACATTTTAGATAGATGTGCGCTCTCTTAAGTGAGGCCTAGGGGTGCAATAACATTACAATATCTGGGAAAAGACCACATGAACATTTCTGAATTAGGCATCAATTTTTCATTCTATCATAGTAGAATGTGTAATAGCCCTATCATTTTATTATAGATGATAATGTACCAGCCCATAATCTACTGCTAATCTCTGAAGGGCACTAGAATAAACAAATAAATAAATGAATAACTGATTTGCTCTAATGTTAATTGAAGCAACATCTTTTCATGATTAAATATTTGAAAAGTAAGTACATAAACATACTTATTTATAATAAAGTAAAAGGACAAGGTAGGACTATGAAACACAATTTTATTTATAAACTACTATAGCTACAATTTATTTACATTCATTGTACATGTAATAAAGTCGTATTATTATTATTATTATTATTATTATTATTATTATTATTATTAT
>WWET01002982.1:158654-172673 GCA_011038615.1 Limnodynastes dumerilii
ACTGGCTTAGAGTCTGCTTTATTAGCTTTGCCACTGGGAGAAAAATACTTAATAGTATGCTTATATTTTTAAATGACTAATGAACATTTTAGCGCCTGTTTCAGTCAACGCTCTTACTACCTGTCATAGTCAAAATATGACTACACAAGAAAACACTGCTTTTCTATTTTGAAAAAAAATCTTGCTGGTTATTGACTAAGTCAGCAAAATGAACATTTAATGAAAGTAAAGAGGTGCATGCTTAATAACTGAGCAAAGTTAATGTAGAGTGTGTAGTTTTCACCCATAAACCCTCATATAGCAATTTCCATATTATATTGTCGACATAAGAAAAAAAATCATTTCAAAGAAAATGCACTCATTAATCTGACTTATTAATTCTGACAGGTTTGGAATATTATTGGTGTTCCATTTTCTTGCTATGCATAGCCTCAATATAATTTTTTAATTCTGTTAATTCAGTGCATGGAAAATAGAACTCTTACATACTGCAAACATTAATCTAAATATCACTTTCCCAAAAAAATCTAATACATATGTAACTCTGCAATCATTTTCTACACAACCCTTCACAGAAGTTGATGAAGATATTTTATTCTAATTTACAACTGCACATAATTTTGACTTAGTACACATGATTTTAAAATGTAATCCTCAAAATGTGTTAATTCTGGTAGAGGACTTACTAAAGTTCAAATCCAGAAAGTCCAGTTTTTGTAATCAAAGAAAATTCCATTTTAATAAGATTCAGTCTGAGTAATGGCTAGAGTGCCAGGCCATGTTGTGTTTTTTGTGCAAATTCCACTTGCCTTGTGCACCTGCTGTGTATATTACTTTATAAACTGACTTATAGCAGCCTCCATCTTGGATATGTGTTTTAAAGTCTGTCTTTGATTGCAGCTGAGAGGGGTTGCGGTCTCAGAGTGGCAGTTTAGGAGACCTGGGAATCTCCATGTGAGGTGAGCTCTTGGTTTAGAAAGATATTGGATATGTGACCCAAAGTTGGGGGTCTAAAGTTTAAAGTTAAGATAAGAGTTAGGACCGTTCAACAGAGAAGCCTTGTAAGTGGCGAACTTTGAAATTTGTAACTAATTCTCTGACTTTTATTTTAAAGATAGAGGTTCATGATCAGTAACTGAGTAATGGCTAGAGTGCCAGGCCATGTTGTGTCATATATATAATTGTCCAAGGTTGCTGGCACTCACTGAGGATTAGACATTCGATGTATGTGCTCCGGTGCTTAACCCCAATTCAGACAAGCAGATGCCTCAGAAAATATATATTATTCCCATGAGGGAGCACACAGAGTCTTGTAAATAATGTTAGTCACACACCGGTATTAGTCCGACATTTCAGGTCCTTTATTACTTCAGACCTTTCATCAGGGATATGCAATACACACTACAACAAGTAAAAAATATATATAGTTTACCTTAATCCCATGACACCAATCCAAAGCGTGCACCCGTGCTGCGGCGGCGTCTGCGGTCCAGTGGGCCAGTGTAGATGACGTACTCACCACCCAGAAGCCACGTTCAGCAGCGCCGTCGCCTAGACAACTGTAATAAACAAAACAACCCGAAGAAAGTGATGAGAGTCACCTAGATAGATATGTGAATAGAGTGTACAGACCGAAATAAAAGCGGAGAAACAGGAAGATAAAGGTTTTAACCTGCAATAGTAGATGACACGTACGTAGTGAAATAATCTGTACACAGAAAGAACAAGCTGAATATAAGATAAAAATACCAACAAACCCCCTGGACGACCAATAATCACAGCCAGGGGTGGGTTAATCCAGAATATTGCCATCTGGCTTGATTACTATCTACAGCCATTGGTTCAGGAGGGTCACTCACACCTTAAGGATACGACGGATCTTCTTAACAAATTGTCCACAATTAAAAATGTACAGGCTAATACCATTCTAGCCACCATTGATGTATGCAGCCTGTACACATCAATCCCACATAAAGGAGGATTGGACGCTGTACACAAGGCCATCACAACAAGTGACCTATATACGGGACCAGACCATCATTCTTCATTTCCCTGCTGGAACTTACCCTTACCTCTAACTATTTCCTCTTCAATGGGGAGTACTTCCTCCAATTAACGGGCTGTGCGATGGGGTCAAATGTGGCCCCATCGCTAGCAAACATCTACATGTCTGAGTTCGAGAAAACCTACATTTACACTGATCCTATGTTTACATCTCAGTATATAGCATTCTTCAGATTTATCGACGATGTGCTTCTAATGTGGCAGGGTACGTCAGATGAATTAAATTCTTTTGTCAGCAGTCTCAATAAACTCTCTACCACCATCAAATTTACGATGGAGTTTAACCATCAGGAAATCCATTTCCTTGATGTGAATATCTACTAGCAAGATAATATATTGCATACATCAATCTATACCAAACCGACTGATAAGAATAATTTACTGCTACCATCATCACAGCATCCACCTGCCTGTGTGAAAGAAATTCCCTATTCACAACTTCTATGTGTCCATAGGATCACTAGTGACCCCTCCAAATGGGACATTGAAATGAAAGCTATGATCAGTAAATTTATTGAAAGAGGTTATTCCCGTAATTACCTAAAAAATTTGAAAGAAAAAATCTGTAAAATACCACGAGAATACCTTCTGATACCGAAGACTGTGCACACTACTGAACAACCTGTCATCCCCTGGGTACAAACATTTGGTACCCATAGCAAACAATGTGTAAAAGAAGTTAAAAAACTCTGGTACATTGTCACCACTGACCCTGGATTATCACATATCAGTAAACACAAGTTGTTACCCAGCTTTAGAAGGGGACGAAACCTTAGAAGCTATTTAATTCGTTCTGATGTAACTATTCCTAGAATCCAATACACCAAGAAAGGATGTTTCCCATGCGGAAGATGTATTACATGTCAATATCTAAGTTCTGGCTCCACATTTACACACCCCATGACTAATCACAAATACAAGATAGATCATTATATAACTTGTACGTCCACCCATGTGGTGTACCTTATAACCTGCCCCTGCGGGCTGGCATACGTGGGTAAAACATTTACCACTTTCAAGGAACGTATAGCACAACATAGAAGTGCCATAAGAGCTGCCATAGCGGGTAGGGACATGGACCAACCTGTGGCCAGACATTTTGCGCAAATGAAACATGGCATCGCAACAGTGAGGTACAAGATTATTGACCATGTGCCCCAACCTATACGAGGAGGGGATCGGAAACGAAAACTCCTCCAAAGAGAATCGTATTGGATTTATCATCTAAACACCGTGGCCCCCAATGGCCTGAGTGAGAGCCTCAACCTGTCTTGGTATTTTTGACCTGTGTTTATGGTTCATAATATCCTGACTATTATAGAACATTCCTTCCCCCTACTGACCACATTATCCATCTTGTGACCTATATTATGCTCTTATATTCAGCTTGTTCTTTCTGTGTACAGATTATTTCACTACATATGTGTCATCTACTATTGCAGGTTAAAACCTTTATCTTCCTGTTTCTCCGCTTTTATTTCGGTCTGTACACTCTATTCACATATCTATCTAGGTGACTCTCATCACTTTCTTCGGGTTGTTTTGTTTATTACAGTTGTCTAGGCGATGGCGCTGCTGAACGCGGCTTCTGGGTGTTGACTACAACATCTACACTGGCCCACAGGACCGCAGACGCCGCCGCAGCATGGGTGCACGCTTTGGATTGGTGTCTTGGGATTAAGGTAAACTATATATATCTTTTACCTGTTGTAGTGTGTATTGCATATCCCTGATGAAAGGTCTGAAGTAATAAAGGACCTGAAATGTCGGACTAATACCGGTGTGTGACTAACATTATTTACAAGACTCTGTGTGCCCCCTCATGGGAATAATATATATTTTCTGAGGCATCTGCTTGTCTGAATTGGGGTTAAGCACCGGAGCACATACATCGAATGTCTAATCCTCAGTGAGTGCCAGCAACCTTGGACAATTATATATATGACACAACATGGCCTGGCACTCTAGCCATTACTCAGTTACTAATCATGAACCTCTATCTTTAAAATAAAAGTCAGAGAATGAGTTACAAATTTCAAAGTTCGCCACTTACAAGGCTTTTCTGTTGAACGGTCCTAACTCTTATCTTAACTTTAAACTTTAGACCCCCAACATACACACATGGAGATTCCCAGGTCTCCTAAACTGCCACTCTGAGACCGCGACCCCTCTCAGCTGCAATCAAAGACAGACTTTAAAACACATATCCAAGATGGAGGCTGCTATAAGTCAGTTTATAAAGTAATATACACAGCAGGTGCACAAGGCAAGTGGAATTTGCACAAAAAACACAACATGGCCTGGCACTCTAGCCATTACTCAGACTGAATCTTATTAAAATGGAATTTTCTTTGATTACAAAAACTGGACTTTCTGGATTTGAACTTTAGTAAGTCCTCTACCAGAATTAACACATTTTGAGGATTACATTTTAAAATCATGTGTACTAAGTCAAAATTATGTGCAGTTGTAAATTAGAATAAAATATCTTCATCAACTTCTGTGAAGGGTTGTGTAGAAAATGATTGCAGAGTTACATATGTATTAGATTTTTTTGGGAAAGTGATATTTAGATTAATGTTTGCAGTATGTAAGAGTTCTATTTTCCATGCACTGAATTAACAGAATTAAAAAATTATATTGAGGCTATGCATAGCAAGAAAATGGAACACCAATAATATTCCAAACCTGTCAGAATTAATAAGTCAGATTAATGAGTGCATTTTCTTTGAAATGATTTTTTTTCTTATGTCGACAATATAATATGGAAATTGCTATATGAGGGTTTATGGGTGAAAACTACACACTCTACATTAACTTTGCTCAGTTATTAAGCATGCACCTCTTTACTTTCATTAAATGTTCATTTTGCTGACTTAGTCAATAACCAGCAAGATTTTTTTTCAAAATAGAAAAGCAGTGTTTTCTTGTGTAGTCATATTTTGACTATGACAGGTAGTAAGAGCGTTGACTGAAACAGGCGCTAAAATGTTCATTAGTCATTTAAAAATATAAGCATACTATTAAGTATTTTTCTCCCAGTGGCAAAGCTAATAAAGCAGACTCTAAGCCAGTGGTTCCCAAACTTTCTCAGTTCAAGGCACCCTTAGGGTCTCCATATTTTTTTTCAAGGCACCCCTAAGACAAAAATACAATAGAATACAATAGGAAATAGAAACATTCCGAGGCACCACAGTAAGGGCATCGTGGCACCCCTGGGAGCCGCGGTGCACAGTTTGGGAATCACTGCTCTAAGCAACCACAACTGATTGAGACCTGATTGCAAAATGTGTTGCAAAATGTGTAGGAACCCCTTCAGGAGATAACTGGCAAATTTTAGCCTGGGGGAAAGCCCAAAGCAGTAGCCCATAAGTTAATGGCTTGTCCTTAGGGTTAACAAAATTTAATTAGTGATTCAGGGCAGGATCCAGCACTATGGATGCCTTAAGAGCACCTGAGGTCATTACGGCTGTCCTCATAGTGTTGAGCACAGCCCCGTTCTTGGTAGTAAATCTGGACACTTACGTGTCCAGATTTCTACCTTAACTGCCCCGTCCCCTTATTTACATTTGTATCTCCGCCTTGATGGCGGAGATACGATGATTGTAAACGAGGGGACAGCCCCATTCCCGTGACCCGCGTCGTACGTAACATACGTTACATATGCCGATCCATACGATGGTGTAAGAAGGTTGTGCACATGTGCACAACCTTGTAAACATTGATATTACGTACGTGTCATACATAATTTCACTGACACACATACCTGAGGATCTGGGCCTCAGTGTATAGGAGGCTGCACTGCCATTGGGTGTTTTACGGCTGCCTTCTTGTTAGTCTAGTGAGGCCACATCGCCCACGCATAGAATGAATATGATATGATACAACCACATATTTCATGGAAAACGATTTGGTCCTGTAGTCAGTGCCAACCTGGGGCATGGGTGCATCAGAGTAATATTGTGATGGGGACCATCACATAGTCAAAGGGTCAGAGGATAGATGTAGAACTGCACCATGCAAATACACTATGGCATCAGCTGCACCCACAGACTACTTCACCAGCTCAGTGTGACAAGCATGTATTATACAATTATATCACAGTTATATCTCACTAATATACATACACAGACACCTTACTAATTTACCATACAAAGATTACATATGCAATAAAAATGTAATCTCAATTACTGCCATACAATACAGACTGCATCCTAGCTACTGCCATACAATACAGACTGCGATTTAGCTATTGCCATACAATACACATTTTCTTGCCCCTCTATGCTGCAGACATCCTTTTCTGCCATCATGTGTGCTCCTTACATGTCTGCCATGTATTTCTATCCCTTGTATCTGTCCAGGACTTATTTTTGCCCTTTGTATGTGCCCAGCCATCCATATTTTGCTTAACAACAACATAAGGGGCTTGATTTTACCTTGCTAATTGTGTTTTTTGCCTCATGTGCCTATAACTGCAATGTATGGGCAACTGATATTTAGAATGGATCAGCTGAAGCACCTCTGTATCCTCTCCCAAATGAAGCAGCAGCAAATCGCGCATTGGGGAAGAAACAGCCACAACATGATGGTTCTAAAGTGCGCATGAGCCACATGCTACTTGCACAAAGCCGATATATGTGGACCGCACTGTACGATACCGACATGAACACTGCTTATTACTGAAGACAGGGAGAGCCAGATACCAGCCTGGAGAGGCAAACTGCAGCTGTGAGATAGGGTTCCAGTGATTCTTCTTTCGGCAAACTTAATGAGCTAATAATTTGTTAATGAAGAGCTACACCAAATGGTTGAGTATACTTCTGCTACTTATAAATAATTCTATTGTATGTTATGTCCACATGAGATTTTGTATTGATTTGTATCCTACATGTTCCACAATGTTGGCTTTGATCTACTATGTAAGGAGAATATTAGAAGAATTATTTGGAAATTATCAGAAAATTTTACTTTTAACCTTGCAAACTTTAGAAAACAGTTCTATAGGAACTGAAGTCACATCAGTTGTTAAATATTGTTTCTATATTGTCCAGATTTTGGAATGTTGGTTCCATCAGCCTCCAGAATCTTAGTGGGTTATTGGGTATTGTGTCAGCCCATTAAGTTGTTGTGAATACAAGACACTGAGAGAGCTAGACAGCAACCTAAAGCAATGAGTGCAGACATTTTGTGTCCATCAAAAGAAACCCATTGACCATCGGAACAATCTGACTGATCAAGCTTTGTCAAGCTACCTTCCTAGGTGTTACACTTGACTATGAACTGTCCTTCGTGCCCCACATACAGTCTTTTCTAAATCCTGTTATATACACCTAAAAAACATTTCCAGAATATTAAAGTATCTCTCAGAAGACACTGTTGAAACTCACATTCATACACTAATCTCCTGCATTGATTACTGCAATGCCCTTCTTATTGGATTCCCATAATATAAAATTACCCCTATACAGTCTATATTGCATGCAGCAGCAAGACTGATTTTCCTTGCAAAATGTTCATCTACAGCTAGTCCACTCTGTCAATCTCTACATTGGCTGCCTGTATACTACAGAATCAAATACAATATCGTCTTGATAACTTATAAAGCCATTAACAAGACTGCATCTGAATATATATCCCCATTTATCTTAAGATATATACCAGCTCATTCTCTCAGATCATCACAAGATTTACAACTGTCTTCTACATGTTAAAAATACTCTGATTCCCAGTTACAGGACTTCTCTCTGGCTACACCCACTCTCTAGAATAACTTTCCTCACCCATTAAGACTATACTCTACCCTCCAAACTGTCATGCACTCCATTAAAACCAACCTCTTCAGACAAGCTTTCTTCCACCTTCTTAAGCTTTATTTACTATAATAATATCCATTTTGCCTTTCTATTACATTATTAAAAAAAACTCGCACACTCTCTCTTTCTTTTCTAAAATTACCTTATCTCTGCTACTAACACTGCTGTGTGACTGGATCATAAAGATCATTTAGAACATACCATACACCATGGTTGGTCCATTGTGTGATATTAATCACTTTCCCTTATGTATCAAAATCAAACCCACTGTCCTATAGAGTGTAAGCTTGTGAGCAGGACCCTCTTACCATCCAGTCTGTCTTTTATTACCCAGTCTTGTTAAAATTGTAAAGCGCTACGTAATCTATGTAAAAACCTGTTAATAAATAAATTAATTAATTAATAAACAATTCCAATAAAACATCAAATTATTCCCATCCCTAGTAACAAGTGGAGCACTGGCACAAATCCAGAAACCTCCTGATAAAAATTCCACACATTTTATGCCCTTATTGGTAATTGATGTGTCTTTCATTGAATATAGTCAAATTATTATTATTATTATTATTATTATTATTATTATTATTATTTTATTTATAAGGCACCACAAGGTGTCCGCAGTGCCATACAAAATACAGTGCAGACATACAGGGTAGGGATGGACAGCATAGTATATAATAAAATACAATATACAGTAAATATAAAAATATTTAAAAAATACAATAAAATGAAGCAAGCACAGAACACAAGGCAAAATGCGTGGTGTCAAGCTTGGCAGATAAGGGAGGAGGGGATATAGTGCAGTGAGAGGTTGAGAGGGAGCCACCAGGTGGGGATGGAGTAAAAGAGTAGTAGTGGGGGACAAAATAGTACGAAGTGAGGGGGGGGGGGGTGGAAGAGGTAACAACTTTAGGGTGGAGGTTCCTGCTCATGTGAGCTCACACACTAAGTGGGAGGGAGGAACTTACAGAAGACATAAGGAGGGGGAAGGAAGTGTACTGCTGTTGTGATCAGAGGAGAGGGGGAAGGAAGGAAAAGAAGGGATAGATGTAGGATGCAGTGAGGATGTTAAGTAGAGGAGGGGGTAGGCTAGCCTGAACAGGTGCATTTTGAGTGAGCGCTTGAAGATCTACAATGTGGGGGTAGAGTCTGACTGAAGAAGGGAGGTCATTCCAGCGCAGAGGTGCAGCACGGGAGAAGTCATGGATACCGGTATGAGATGTGGTGATCAGTAAATGAGGTCAGACAGCACTGGTTAGCAGAAGGGAGAGGGCGGAAAGGGGTGTGCATGTTGATGAGGGAAGAGAGGTAGGGAGCAGTGAATGAGGAGATGGCCTTAAAGGTAAGAGTAAGGAGTTTAAAGAGAGGTCAGGACAGGCCGGGGGTGTATCTTTGGGTCCAGTGCCCCTGGCAAAGTAAGGGACTGGCACCCCCCCCCATTATCCATTTACTCCCAATACTCCCATCATGTGCCTTCAGCCTCCCCCAATACTTCAATCATGTGCCACCAGCCTCCCCCAGTACTCCCATCATGCGCCTCCAGCCCCCCTCAGGGTAATTAGGATGGGAGGGCGGGGGGAGGGATATTATGTTCCTGTGTGAGCGTAGTTAGACATAGTTACGCCGGCTGAAGTTAGGGTAGACTTCAGCCAGCGTAACTGTGTCTAACTACACTGTCACAGGGGAGGGGGAGTGCACCAGAGCTATGCTGGCCGTAGTTACGGCCAGACGGCCAGCGTAGTTCTGGATCTGGCCCAATATCTCTTAGCAACGTGTGATTTCGTGGGGCGGTGCTCCCCTTTGGCTGGCGCCCCTGGTGGGTGCCATCCTGGCCAAGGAGTAGATACGCCTCTGGGACAGGAAGCCAGTGGAGGGTTTGACATAATGGAGAGGCCGAGTTAAAGCAGTGTGAGAGGAAGATGAGCCTTGAAGCAACATTGAGTATAGATTGAAGGGGGAAAAGATAGGTAAGCGGGAGATCTACAAGGATGATCCATTCTTGCTGCGCTCTGAGCATTCTCTTAACATCTCTTCACCACAACCAGTATGGAAGTCTGGGTCCAGATTCAAAATGGAAGTGTGGATCATGCACATTCCTGCAAACAGAAAACATTTATTTGTGAAGCTTGGATCTGATTCATAAATTGTCTGGGACAGTGAACTTTTAACTGTGTGATTGACTATTTATAGGTTTAAAAAAAAAAAATACAAATACAAATCATAAACTTTGCTGTCTCTTTGAACTGCCTGTTCATTACATCATATATTTTATAATCTTAATGTTTGATTAATATTTAAACCAGCTTTAGAATACATATGTGAATACATAGGTTTTAAAGCTTTATACTCAGTGATAAATGAGACATCTTTATGAACTGCTTCAGCAGAAGTGACCCCATTGAGTATTTGCACCTTCTGCACATTTATAATATGTAGAACGTAATAAAATATACATGTTGGATCGAATAGATATTTAAGTAAAACATTGTATTATCATTTTATTTTTCATCGTTAATAAAAAGTGAGCATGCACGTAAAATAATATAATGCAGAGGAATAAAGATTCATATGGGCATTGCAAGGGTCATGAAAATAAAACATAGGTGTTCTTATATATGAGCTTTCAAGAATGAAAAAGGTCTGTTTTTTAGATGACTGCTTTCAAGATATCTAAAAAAGAGATCTTTTGTAGTCTCAAAAGCACATTTATCAGATATATTGGATGTTCAATCTGCTGCCCTTTTAATCTCACTTGAGATAACCTTCACAGAGGTTTGACTCAAAGTAAAATATTTATTTCTCTTTTATCATTTGGTCTCATTTTGCCAAAATATGGTTTATTATGCCAACAAATTTTAAGAAATCACACCATCCTTTTTTTGTGTTATTTAATAAATAATTTAGGATTATTATAAAAGTTAGTAACTTAATTAATATCTCGTATTTCAATTATACGCAAAGTGTAGAAAAAGTTTTTACGTTTTAATTGGTTAAAGCTTTAAATTATTTAATAGAAAACCCTATATAACATTTCAGTGCAAGGATTTTTTAAAGGCCAACGATGCTTACAATGGCATTATTTTTCCTAAGATGTCAGATTTCTTCCCCCCTTGCTTGCTAGAAAATATAACACCAAACAAAGATATTTAGGAGGATCAGGAGGCATCAAAGCAGGAATTCCTGGTACCATGAGAAAAACACATGAGACTCACAGAAACTACTTCAATTCAAAAACAAGTCTGGAATGTGTATCCTCATTCCCGCAATTGTCCTTAATTAGTTTAATACCCCAAAAATTCCCAACTGAATTCATATTGTAACAGTGTGCCTCCTTACAGTGGGCAGATAGTGAATGTGTTGGGAGACCCTTCTTAATGTTGCAAAGGTGTTCGATCCATCTGATTTTGAGGTGCCTAGATGTCCTCTGCACATATTGCTTTCCAAAAATGCACTCTAGTACATATACATAATTATGAGAGTTACATGTAATGAACTCATCTATGCTGAAGACCCTTCCATTGCTATTTGATACAAAAGAATCCTCCTTCTTCAGAGATCTTATAATGGGCAATTCATGCACATTGAACAAGATCCACATCAATAAAAACCTTTATTCCTAATACTTCTTATATTTTTGGTGCTTATAAAACAAGACTTGACCAGCTTATCTCTCAAATTTGGAGCTTTCTGTACACAAACGTAGGACTTTCTCCTATGTGCTTGTTCAAATCTGGGTCACTCCTAAGAATTTCCCAATGCTTCTTTATTTTCCTCCCTACTTCCTTATATTGTCCTGTAAACTGAGTAATACAAGTAACAATTTAAGCTGGTCCCTCTGTTATCTTTAAGTTGAAGTAGCCCCTATCCATTCTAGACATCTCTTCCATAATCTCCTCCAGTTTAACGTCTTTATAACCTTTCGTAACAAGCTGTTTTTTTTATATATCAAGCATCAATTGTTTGCTAATTTCCTAGAGCAGTTTTGTCTCACGCGTTGAAAGTGCCCTTTAGGGATATTAGCCAACCACTGTTGGTAGTGGTTAATAGTAATGGGGATATGCGAGTTTATATCTGTTGGTTTTATATATTTTTTTTGTTTGGATCGTATTTTCCTTAATGTAAATTGTTGAATCCAAAAAAGTCACATGGTGATCACTAATTTCAAAAGTTAAAACTATCCCCTCATCATTGGTGTTTTTAAGTTCACAAAAATGTTTAAGATTCTCCTCCAACTCCTAGATAAAAATTGTGTCATCAATGTATTTTGTAATGTTAGATGGTTAAATATTTTGCTATTCAATGTAATAGTCTGTGTTGATGCATCTAATCAATTGTGCTAGAAATGGGTTGACACTTGTATATTTGTAATGATAATATGGAAGACGTAGCTATAATATGCTTTAATCTGCATTCTTAAAATCATTAGGGGCCAGATTTACTAAGCTATAAGGACAAGTGGAAATGTTGCCCATAGCAACCAATCAAATTCTAGCTGTCATTTTCTGATATATAATAGGTAAGTGAGAACTATAATCTGATTAGTGGGCCACATCTCCACTTTTCCTTTCCCGCAGTTTAGTAAAATCTGGCTCTAGGTATTGATACATTTGATATGCTCTGATAATATATTTTATTTCAATTCCATTTACATCTTGTTTTTAATTATGTAACTTTTATGGAGTAATGTTATACTCTTTTATTTTGGTTTGTGTTTAATCTTCACAGGTGTTAACATTGGTTATTGGGGATTGGGTAATTCACCTATGTGCAAGCTCTCCGATAGGATTGGAGGTGAAAGTGAGACACGTGTTGGAGAGACTATGCCTGAACAGTGATGGCTCAGAGTGCACGTTGACCTACAGTTAAACGTTCCCATAGAGACCATCTAGCTGGCTCCTTAGTTGGTACACTGACAGGAAGGGGCAGTTACTAGCCTGGAAAGGTGAAGTATGGTTGTGAGGCCATAGCTCAAATGTGGGAACAGCCTCTGTGAACAGATTAGATTAGAGGTTATGCACCGAAGGAGTATTCTAAGGATCTGGACGTCATTATCACTACTTAGATGAGTATGCTACCAGTGATAGTTTGCACTACTCTTTATATATGTGAATGTTCTTGTTACATGAGTTATCTGACATTTGTTACATATCGTGACTAATAATATGGGAATGATTTATATTTGTATGGCTTGATTTGTTTAATAATTTTTAAGGGATTTAATAAAAGATTTGATTGTAACATAAAGGGCCGTATGCAGAGCTCCGGGCGCATTGCATATGCACCTGGAGTTTTCCAATATTTGTTACTGCGCATGAGCAATAATTTTGTAACGCCATCTACGTTTCTTTTTGCAACATAGATTGCGCATACGTGGTCTTAAAGACCACGTATACGCAATCTACGTTGCAAAAAGAAACGTAGGTGGCATTACAAATTTACTGCACATCCACAGTAACAAATATCAGAAAACTCCGGAGTGTGTATAACTACTTAATAAATACATAAAGACAGAGTGCACCTGAGACAATTCGTTGAGTCTGCTCTTATCCAATTCTAATTTTCATTTGTTTTGGATAATTGGTTCTTTAGCTGTTTGGAAGCACCTTCTTTCCTTAGAAAGATCGTCTACATTGTTTAATTCAACCTGTGCGGTTTATCTTTGTTTGGTATTATATTTTCTAACAAGCAAGGTGGAAGAAATGTAAGGAATTTTTTTAAAAGGTTCAAATTCATAATCTTGAATTTAATATTTCTAGACTTAAAATAAGGTCCTTGAATTATAAGGCTATGCGAGTGAGGATCCAGCAAGTGTCCCAAACTGCTGCACTTGCCACGTCACAGGTCTTATGTCTGCTAACCTTTCTGGATGTGCCCGTGATTCCTCTCTGTGGAGGTGCCATTCCCAGCATGTGGCAGCCTCCTGCCCAACCTTGCCTTGTTCTCAGGAGTCATATGCTGGTGCCAGCCGGAGGCGTTCCCCAGTATACGGGCACTGCCCTCTTGCGAACTCCCACAAGTCAACCGATCGGATCCTGCTTCCAGCTATCACAACCCCTGTTCAAACAGTGCCAGAACAACATTTGTGCTTTTCATGTTTCCTGGCTCCAGTGGATCTCTCTCTTCCTATAGGGCATTCATG
>WWET01002983.1:6069-20537 GCA_011038615.1 Limnodynastes dumerilii
ACGACAGTATCCATGTAAGAGTAATAAAATACAAAACACTATCTTGTAACAATAATCCAAATCAAATCCTAGTCACAACTATACAACGGAGGCAGTGCAATAGTCTCCGCTATACAATTCTCATTACATCCAAATGACTGCCATACAATACAGACTTTATCCTAATCCCTACTATACAATACAGACTGTGTCCTTGTACTGCCACACAATACAGACTTAGTAACAGCAATACCATCTTTTCACATTACAATAACTTCAACATTCTTCTAATCATAATGCAGTAAAAAGATCTATTTGTGATAATGAGCCGGATCCAGCACTACGTCCGTCTTCCATAGACCGTCTTCTAAAATACTGCATATACGCAATCGACGTGTCGAAACGATACGCAGATTACGTACAATAGCTACTACGCATGCGCAGTAGCTATTGTTCATTGAATTATGTCCGTTTATGGAAGACGGACGTAGTTCTGGATCTACCCCAATATGTCATAAAATACAGAAAACATATTTGTAACCACAATACAAAAAAAGTACAGTCTTACAGTTATCTAGTTACATCACACAGCACACTGCACCAGGTCTGAGCAGAATATTTATTTATACATATGAAAAATTTACTTTAGGCCATATACTGGTTGTATATATCCTCATTTATTAAATATGTTTGTGAGTGGATATATCAGTGGGGCAATGTGGAGTACATCCAAGTATACAAAAAAAAACTTTAAGGAACAATATTAACAGAATGATTTCAATCAGTCGCTAGTAAATGGAGTCATTCCAGCAGATGGGGACAAGGACAAAGGGGAAGAAGGAAAGAGGTTGGTAACTACCAACCAGTAAGCAATTGAATTGTAGAGTATCACAAAACCAACAATAACAGTATAAATTTATTGAGGGAAAATCATTTTACAAAATCTTATCACATTTTTTTGACATGATCAAGGGAAGGAGATGCTGATGTAGCTAATCTAAATGGACCATATTTACACTTAAGTAAGTGTATAATCTATGTGCATATTTTTACAAATATATTTCTCAAAAATACACACGTAAACCATAGCCAATTGATTCACATACGTGGACATCTGGCTTAGGACTGATGTCCACATCAGCATGTAACGAGACCCATATGCATGGCTAGAGGGGCAAAACTCTTAATGCAAATGAGCTGCACACGGGCTACTAATGTACAGTATGGGCATTCCAACAGACTTAGAGCTGATTCACAAGCAGGGGTGCCTTGCGTAAACTAAGGTAAGGTAGCCCTTGACCACTCGTAAGTTTAAGAACTGTATTGGTTGCTATCAGGCCATGTGTCTTCTCTTGCTTAGTGCAGCCCACACCTGCTGCACAATGGATGTGTGTTTTTTAATGAAACAAATAAAGGCTTGTTTATTTTATCCTATACTGATTTTACATTTTGTGCAAGACTTTAACATTGTAAAGGTGCCATTATTTGTTGAGATTTTGTGAAGGTTTTTTTTATTTACTTTTAATTTTGTGAACAAATACCATTACATTTACTTATATTTAACTGTATTGATTGTTTGTGTGGTTCTTATTTTTTAAATCTATATAGATTTAAAAAAAAAAGTATGTGTGTGTATGTTCCAGCATAACTCTGGAATGCCTGGAGCAATTTACACCAAACTTGGTACACATAGGACTTACAATCTGGAAGAAAATATTTTGGGGGTAAGACACCGCTAGCACCCCTAGGGGTGGGGGTGGGAAGGGGGTGACATAAAAATAATCAAAAACGACCGATATTAGTGTCGAATCCATAGTTTCCGGGGTCACTGAGATGAATAGAGACACTCCCAATGCCGTTTAAGTCCAAGTTCAGCCTCCATCAGCATGTGGAGTGAGAAGGGGTGAAAAATAAAATGTCCAAAATGACCAACATTACTGTCAAATCCATAGTTTTTGGAGTCGCTAAGCTGATTGGTGACAGATGTCCGTCTGAATGATGGATAAGGAAGAAAACTTTAGAGAATGGTAATATTGGCTATTATAAAACATACTAGGGGGGTTGGGGTCCCAGTAGAACCTCCCATTGATGTAGGTTGGGCAGAACTTTAACAAAAGGGAGTCTGTTCTGAGTCTTCTACTGAATGGATTTGGATGACATCACATCATCACCATTTAAGAGGGACTGTCCTAATTTGCGGACCACAAAAGGGATGGTTTCAACAAATAAGGTCAGTTGTGGTGTAGTTTGGCCAGAAGAGGGCAGAGCTTATTTTGAATGTTGTTAAATAAAATTAAATGTTATTAACAAAAATTGTACATATTGTCAAGCTGTTTAGTATTTTCAAAAAGTTGACAGCTACATCCAACTCATTGAATTAAGAACATGAAGATTTAAACCTGGGCAATACCGGGCACTTCTGCTAGTGTTTTATAAAAGTCTGTATATATAGTGGATAATTTTATCTCTAACTTCATGCAGTATGGATTTCTGTGTATTATAAATGATGTCATGATTATTCTTATTTCAAGTAGTATGTTAATGTGAGCACAAGCTGTTTTTATAAAAAAAAACCATAACTTTTCCAAAGCCTAATAGTGCGTTTAGTTACGTATCTTTGAATCATAAGCAATTTTAAGCACCTAAACACACAACCAATTCACAGCTAATAAAGTCTGCATGTACCTAATTATACGCAGGAAAGACTTATGTCCTTACGTTGCACTCTCGACACAGGGGGAGGGGTTAATTGGTTTCTTTCTTGTCTCTGATTTGGTATTGCAGATTTTTTCGTATTTCGTATATTTATGTAAGTTTGCAAATTTACTCCTAAATGTGAATCAGGTCTAATATTAGTAAGTCCTTTGACACTGTCTCACACTGCAGAAAAAACTGGAACATTTGGCATATGAATGTGACTGTATTGCATATGTACGAAATAGTCACCCAATCTGCTTCAAGTGTTGTAACAAACCCACCAAGTGCTGAGTTAGAGGTATCGAGTAACCCCAACACCACCTTTCACCTTGTGTCCAAAACACTGTACTAGACAGTGGCTGTTGCTTTGCACTTATGCAGCCCATCTATCATAATATGAATACGCCAGGTAGAGGATGGTTCAAGTTCCCCCCTTCCTATATAGTTATACCGGCACCCTTGACCTATCCCCCAATCTATGTATAAAGGGTGGGTGGCTGATGTCTGTTGTTAATAGTATGTTTAATAAATAAAGGCATCATGTCATTATAGAACCACAGGTATCAGCAAACCTTGAATTTTCTTGAAATTTTGCCCTTTTGCCCTATTTGTATTCTTATTTAAATTCAGTACAGACACCACACAACCTGTCTACAGGTTCACCCATCAAATATTTCCATATTGCATATTGCAGTATAGTCCTATTTATAATACTGGCCTAGATTACCTGATGACATCTGACAGTTGCAAAATTGGAAATAACCTTAAGAGGGGACTTTCACAAAATTACAATTGCAAATCTGCCATGTTTTACAATACAGTAGAAAATAAAACTTTAACTTTTCCGACACGCTTGCTGCTAGTGGTGCCATGAGTGAGCTCTGTGTCAGCCACAGTGGGACTCAACAGACCAGACAACACTGACTTCCTCAACTACAGGTCAACCTCCTCCCTACCCATGAAACTCTATTTGGGCAAAACAACAGAAAATCAGGCCAGATAAAGGGCACGCTAATTCTAAAATGGCAGACACAGCAGGCTAAGCAGCAGCATATGGACACTGTCCCCACCAGAGCTCTCTCCAACTTCCAGCCCTGATAGAATTCAGTCTTATCATATGCTGATATTGTCAAGGCCATTCAGGAAACTATGGCCCCCCTGATGAAAATACAAGCTGACACCTTTACTTGTGCAATTCAAGAAGTTAAAGAGCAACTCTCTCAAATGCAGAGAGTTGTTGCATCAGAACAATTAGTAGGAGAATCTTTCCAAGATGTATGCACAATAAAAGAAACAACAGCCCATTTACAAAAAATGCAACTCCAAATGTGGAACAAATTAGATGATCTTGAAAATAGATCTAGGCGGAACAACCTGAGAGTAATTGGACTGCCAAAATCCCTTAAAAGAAATAATTTATTCCAATTCATTCACATCACACTTCCAAGTCACTTAAACATTGCAGAAGAGTGTAAAGAGCTAGCTATTGAAAGGGCACTTCGCATGGGAAACCCCAGACCTGATGGGGTGAATAGGCTCAGAATGGTTGTCTTCAGATGTTTGAATTACGTGCATAAAGAAGTTCTTTGGATTGTTTCCAGGAAAATAGATCAACTACTTTGGGAAGACCCTGTCTTAGGATTTTTCAGAACTATTCGGCAGAAGTGAAAAGAGCCCGCAAGGTCTTTTCTCCACTATGTTCCCAGCTTGTGAAAGATGGCTGCAGATTTGCACTTCTTTTCCCAGCACTTCTAAGGTTGTTTGAAGAGAAATCTTTTAAAGACTTTTCAATTCTCTCAGATGCTCAAGCCTACCTCCAGGAAGCTTTGGAGAAATCTAATTTTCCAGCTAAAGACTGAGCCACCATAGTCTTACAACGAAAGTGACAGGTCGTATTGTGGACTTTACTGGTAAAAAGTTATGCTATTTTACTTACAGAATTACAAAGTCTTTGAATTATTTTTTTTGCATCCTATTTCCCTCCTGGATTTATTAGCATTGTATTTCTTAATTGATTATAATGAGCTAGCATTCGGGGGTTGATGATATTTTAGTGTCTTTTGGAGGGCAAATTGAACAGTTATTTTATATGTAGCATATCATTATCAACAAAATATAACAGCGCTAGAGGATAGGAACGTACTGCAGAGAAACAAATGTGTATATAAACACAAATTATTCTAGTTGCTATAGAGGGGAGAGAAAATCCCTCAAAAGGCAAACAAATCAAGTGAAAATAGCGCTTGGAATAAAAAGTATCAAATTTAATTATCATAAATATAAAAATACATAAGCAATTTAAAAATTAAAAAACATGTATTGCTCAAAAAAACTCAACCCAGAATTATCTGTTAGTTGTTGATCAGACCACTACAGATATTGCTAATTAGTCAGAAGTCTTTTCGAATATCTGAATTCATATGCCAATGATATGGAATAAATTGAGGCTATAATTATCTTTTCTGTGGCATACATAAGCCACCCTCACGGCAAAGATTGTAGTTGATTATTAGTGAGTCTGAACTCTTGTGTTAAGTACATAAGAGAAGCTGCGGTACCTTTAGCAGATGATGTATGCGGGCTTGGAGCTGTAATATGTGGGCTCCTTAGAGGGAACGGTGTCCACCAGCTGATGTGCTTTGCTGTTAATACTGCGGGAGATGAGAAAGAGCCTGTGTGTGAAACACACTCTTGATGTCTACTGCGGCTCTGTGTATGAAAGGTCTGCCAGTGAATGCTATTGACAGAACTCAGCATAGGATGCCGTAGGCAGGGTGAGCCTGTTGGCTTACTGGCTTAGCACCCGCTTCCAAATGCAGCTGGATTCGACACTATTAAACTTTTGTTAGGATCCGCAGTTCAAGTTCAAAAACTATCAAGCCACGCTTTTATTCACAGAGTAGTCCGTTGTTAGTACCGGGCAATAGGCGATGCAGTGAATACGGTAAATGAGCCGGAGGTTCTAATAGCCCCATGCACAATGGAGAGATCGTCTGGAGAGTTTAAAGAGCCACCTTGACGCGTTTCTTCATTACTTAGAATGAGTTCATCAGAAGGTAAGTGATCACATGTTCAAAGGAGTGGTTATAAAGACAATATTAATGAGACCACCTGTTATATTAACAAGTCCATAGCTGGATTGCTATTTACAAAGTGCTACACATTGTATATTTTAATTTTAATTAAAAAAAATATAGATGTCAAAAAAAAAGAGGGGAATGAGCGCAAAAAGAGATCATTCCCAATATATCAAGACCAAGAGTACTTTAGATAAATTAACAAGGAAATATATAGAATATAATTATATAAAATAATAGTAAATAGAATAAAATAAAAAAAATGAAATAAAAATAAGTATAAAAAGAAAAAGAAAAGAAAAAATTAAAAGACAAAATTCATATAAAAATTAATATAAGAAACTAAAAAATAAGATATATATAGATTGTAATGTGAAAATATATACAGATGGACAATAGTTTTGTCAGACTACATATCTATAGAGACTAGAACCAATGGAGTTATCCCAACAGGTAGATTTTGTTGACTATTCAACATAGACAGGTTACGCATAGAGAGATCTATAGCTTAGATGATAATTCTAACATAATTTATTCTTTAACCCAAAGGATGTCATACGGTTTGCAAAAAGTTCAAATAATCAAACATTAGAGTCATTAGATCGCAATTAGATATTATATTCTTCTACTAGCCAAGAGTGTATATATAAAATTTTATCACACAAAAGAGATTAGCTAATAAGTAATTCTAACATTACTAGTTAAGGAGATCCATTATTAGTTATTTTAATGTACATAAATTCCACTCTACCGCCATGCTGATCATTTACATAGCGAGAGACAGAGTGGAGCCTGTTGTTCTTAGCAACATTTCTGCAGTGTTCTGAAAATCTTGTATGGAGCTGCCTCGTGGTCCGACCAATGTACTACATGCCACATTGGCATACAATTTGGTAGACCACAAAGCAGCTCCTACAGTTAATAAACTCTTTAATTTGAAAAGTTTCCTTTTCTCCAGTAGACCAGAAGTTTGTCTCTTTATGTTTGCAGATTTTACACATCCCGCATCTATTCTGAGCACAGTGGAAAAAACCTTTCAGTTTCTCCCCTAACCATGATGGAACTGCCTCAGAAATCGATGGTTTTAGATAGCTATGAACAAGAATATCTCTGAGGCTTTTGGCCTTTCTGAAAACCACCCGAGGATTTTTATGTTCGAAGTAAGGTTTTAGTGCATTATCTAGGCCTAGGATCTTACAGTTTTTATTAATAACTTTCCTGATACTATTTGCACTTGAGGAGAATTGTGTGAAAAAACACAATTAGTTCTCAAAGGGGTTCATATTATTTTCTCTTTTGGTATTCTTGATTAAGCTATCACTTTCTCTACCTTCAGCCTCTAGAAAGGCCTTCTCTATAATTTCCTGGGGATACCCCTGAGATAAAAAATTTTGTTTTAACCTTGCACTCTGAGTCCGATAGGTCTCTAGAGTGGAGCAATTGCGCCTCATCCTTGTGAACTGGCTCTTGGGAATACCCTCGAGCCAGCTCTTTTTGTGACAGCTATTAAAATGTAAGAAGTGATTAGTGTCAACCTCTTTTAAATAAGTACTAGTGTGAAGCAGTATTAGAAATTATCTCTTTTTGCGCTCATTCCCCCTCTTTTTTATTTTGACATCTTCTATATTTTTTTTTATTATAGCAGGAACAACGGCATAATTAAAATAAAAATATACGATGTGTAGCACTTTCTAAATAGCAATCCAGCAATGGACTTGTTAATATAACAGGTGGTCTCATTAATATTGTCTATTTAACCACCCCTTTGAACATGTGATCACTTACCTTCTGATGAAATCATTCTAAGTAATGAAGAAACGTGTCAAGGTGGCTCTTTAAACTCCCCAGACGATCTCTCCATTGTGCATGTGGCTATTAGAACATCCGGCTCATTTACCGGTACTAATAATGGACTCTCTGTGAATAAAAGCGTGGCTTGATAGTTTTTGAACTTGAACTGTGGATCCTAACAAAAGTTTGATAGTGTCAAATCCAGCTGCATTTGGAAGCGGGTGCTAAGCCAGTAAGCCGACAGGCTCACCCTGCCTACAGCATCCTATGCTGAGTGCTGTCAATAGCATTCACTGGCAGAACTTTCATACACAGAGCCGCAGTAGACATCAAGAGTGTGTTTCACACACAGGCTCTTTCTCATCTCCCGCAGTATTAACAGCAAAGCACATTAGCTGGTGGACACCGTTCCCTCTAAGGAGCCCACATATTAGAGCTCCAAGCCCGCATACATCATCTGCTAAAGGTACCGCGGTTTCTCTTATGTACTTAACACAAGAGTTCAGACTCACTAATTATCAACTACAATCTTTGCCGTTAGGATGGCTTATGTATGCCACAGAAAAGATAATTATAGCCTCAATTTATTCCATATCTCTGGCATATGAATTCAGATATTCGAAAAGACTTCTGACTAATTAGCAATATCTGTAGTGGTCTGATCAACAACTAACAGATAATTCTGGGTTGAGTTTTTTTTTAGCAATACATGTTTTTTAATTTTTTAATTGTTATGTATTTTCATATTTATGATAATTAAATTTGATACTTTTTATTCCAAGCACTATTTTCACTTGATTTATCATTGTCAAAATAGGAAAGGATGGACGAGAGAGGAAAAAGGTGGAAACTCTGCAGAAAACTTGCACGGGGGGGGNGAAGAAACTTCGGGTGGGGGGGGGGGGGCGAGAAGAAAAAAAAAGAGGGAAGTGTTCTCTTTATGGTTTATTCATCTTATTTGATTAAGGTATGTTGGGTATTGTGTATTATTATTGCAATAGTTCCTGCTTGTGTCCGGGGAGGGGTAGTTTTTGTTAGGAAAAGCTAATACTAAGTGCAGACGGGTACCTTCAGTGGTATTTAAGGGAATTTGGGCTGGGCTTGCAGGGAAGTTGGGCCGGGCTTTGTGCAAGCCCTGTTATGTTTATTTTTTGTTTGGAAATGGTTTTGTTTTTTTTATTGTTTTGTTCCCTTTCTTTATTGCAAGATTTATTCCTGAGTAGCCTATATTTATCAGAATGTTGTAGTCTCCAATACCATATGATACCTTTAATATTTTGTAACCTCAGATGGTTGTGCTTAGGCTGTTATAAGCTGATGTCTAAAGCTAGGGGCGTTGTGACGCTTATTCAGAAGCAAATCCCATTTACTCTACAAAATAACATTGTAGACCAAGAGGGGAGGTACACTATCTCGGATGTGTCTGTTGCCGGCAACCGGTTTATATTATGCAATTTGCATGCCCAAAATTCAGCTTCAAAAAAATAAGAGTCCTGACACCCCTAGACAGAGAATGTACCTGTCTTTCTGCTGCTCATTCTAGTTTGTCCAGGTTAAATTATTTATTTACCTCTGATGCCCTAACCCCAAAAATTTTAGAAGCTAAGATTGAAGCAATATGTATATCAGATCACGCTTTGGTGTGGTTGCAGATCTCATATAATACAGATGTAAACCAAAATAGGCAATGGCATTTTCCTCTACACATAGCCAACTCTTTGACATTCCAGAGGATGCTCATTGCTAAATGGGAAACATATATTACAGATAATACAGAACATGTGGCAGACCCCTTGTTAATTTGGCAGACAGCGAATGCGGTTCTTGGGGGTGAAATTGTCATACACTAAACAGCATAATTAAAAGTCGACTGTGATATATTTGGCTGCACAGCGTGACCTTACTGAAGCTTATCAGGCCTTTCTGAACTCCCCTATGGTCTCAAACAAAAACACCTATTATAATATGAAAATTTATTTTGAAGTCATACTACAACAGCTAGGAGACAGATATGTAACGTTGGTAAATTTATGTTTTATCAGTACGGTAATAAGACAGGTCGCTTACTGTCTAACTTGTTAAAAGGTAATAGGAAATATAATAACAGTAGCCTTAGCAAAACTGATGGATCTCAAAAATCTAAAGCAGCAGACATTTCTGAGATTTTCAGATCCTTCTATAAATCCCTGTATGCAGATAAACCTATCAACTCTAAAGTTAAAGCAAATTTCTGGAATAGGTTAGCGTTACCAAGATTACAGAGGCAATATGTGGATTTCCTTTCTGCACCATTAATCAGTGAAAAAATTGAACGAAATTGCTTAAAGCACCTGGTCCTGATGACTTTAGATCAAAATTTTATAAATTATTGTCACAGAGATTGATCCCAACCCTCCTTTCTGTATTGGACGTTATGTGGACACATAGGGGGCCTGATTCAGAGATCTGCTTCCGATGGGATCTCAAATATACGCATCTAAGTGGCAGGTCGGAGCAGGTTACAACCCACTGAATAAACAGTCACTCCCCTTGCAAACAGCGGCAGATCTTAAAGTTAGACCACCATTGACTAACCCTAACTCTGCGCTGTCATTTGAGATCTTAAGTGAATTAGTTGCATTTATTTAAGATCCTAAGTGTCTGCTCGCGCCCGCTTTCCCTCATCTCAATGCCTCCCCCGCCCATATCTATGCAAATCCTTCGGTTCCTAGATTTACGCAGCACTTCGGATCTTAAGTGCTTGTGATCGATTCACAGGTCCGCACTTACCGAATTTAGGATCCTAACCTCTACGTAGATGGCGTTGCACTATTACTGCGCATGTGCAATGATGCGAATTTCTTAAGATCCTAAATATACGCACCTAAATAGCGATAATATCGTATCTCTGAATCAGGCCCAGGATTCCCAAATAATTCAATTTGGCTCTCCCTAAACCAGGGAGAAAACCCAGAATTGACAGGTTCATATCGACCGATCTCTCTACTCAATATAGATTATAAACTTTTAAACATGTTTTATTTGGGGAAGACATTCGGTTACTAACATTTGTAAGATATTGATGGTTTTGCAAGAATTAGAGTGGAATCAGACAGCCGACCCTAATCATTTCACTAGATGCAGAAAAAACCTTTGATATGGTCACTTGGGACCATTTGTTCAAAGTATTACAACATTTTGGGTTTCCCGATATATTTATTCAGGCCATATCCACATTATACTTAGGGACTACCACACAGATAAGCAGTGTCACGGTTGCCAGTATACTTGGTTATTAGTCCTGGGGTTCGGAATCACAAAGGCAGACACAGGAAACTCCAAAAGATACAACACTGTTTTATTCAGCACAAAAACAGTAATTTTCACCAGGACAGTTCACAGGGGATAGACATGAATCCTTTAGACTACTGAGGGGGAAATGTAGCCAGCAGTGACTTCCCATGACAGACTGGCAGTGCCCCTGTTTCAGCCCTGTCTGGTTTCTCACCCTCTGCTTGGCAGCTTCTGTGGGATTCACAGCTCCAACGCTGTCCCTGTTTCTTCACCCAATCCTGTTAACAGTCACTCCTAATGCTGTGCTCCGCTGAGGATGACAGCTCTGGACACAGCAAGGGTTGTCTTCCTCCCTCTGACTCCACACAATCCAGCTCCCAGCACTCAGTGATTGGAGAAGCTTCTAGCACTCTTACACAGTCTCTCTTGTCTCTCAGACACCACCTCAGACTGCAGACACCCCTCCTCCTCCTCCTCCTCTCTCCTTTAGACCAGAGATGAGTCATCAGACACTGAACTTAAAACAACAGGTGCAGCTGCCCAGACATTTCCACTCTCCTTTGAGATTAACTCTTACTACTCTGAAACTGGGACTAGACACATAGGGCTAGGAACAATACTAAATATAACAGCAAAACTGTACATTTTCATAATAACATATACCTGGCCACATTTAAGAATAAAGTAGTTTTTTAACATACAAACAGGTTTTTTTTATCACTACAAGTTTTCAATATGTCAGCAAGATAAACATCAGGATCCATGGTTCAGGAAAGTCATCATAAATTATATTTAACAATGTTGGGGCCCCGGATGAGATAACATCCCGCCACAAGCAGTAATGGATATATTTCTGATTCCTTTCCCATACAGTGCGGCACTCGTCAGAGCTGCCCACTTTCACCCCTTTTGTTCGCAGCGGCTTTACAGCCATTAGCAATTACTCTTAGGGAAAATTCGGGTTATTTAATGTATTATGATTGATAGCATTAAGACAAGTTGTCACTTTTTGCTGATGACGTTTTTGTTTGTCTCACAACCCCAAACATCCTTGATGGCAATTATAGACATTATTTCACAATTTGGCTCTTTTGCAGGCTATCAAGTTAATTTTAAAAAATCTGTATTTGTAAAATTTGTAAAGTGGCAAATATTAGAAACCAATTCCAAATGACACCCCAAAAGTTGAAATACCTGGTTATTTTTTTAACTCCTAGTTTACAAAATCTTTATAAGGTGAATTATAAACCAGTTTTACAGAAGATCTTGAAATTACTAGAGGAATGGCACTGTCTTAACTTATCCATTCTGGGTAGAATAGCAGTTATTAAAAGTGTTATATTTCCAAAATTATCATACATCATACAAATGATACCATTATTAATGTTAAAGACTGATATTAACCTCTGTGCTAATATATTTAGCAAATTCATTTGTAATGGAAAACGTTCAAAGATTGCCATTTCTAGACTAAGATTACCCAAAGATAAGCGCGGTATGGGTTTATCTGATATTCTCTCTTTTTCACATACAGTTCAGGTCAGATATATATCTGACTGGTTTAGGAGAAAACATATCTACTCTGACCAATCCTTAGAGAAAGAAAGTTTTTGCACCTTCTCCCCGGCGGCGCTATTGCTATATCCCACCTTACCTCCACCGAAACTCCTTTAGCTCAAAATATGTTCCCAAATGGGGCAACCCCAGCTTCTCCCCGGGTTTAGCTAATCATTTGTTTTTAGCCTGGAAAACAAAAGGTATTAGTATCATTAATGACATTTTTGACCCAACAATCAATCAATTCTAAATGTATTTATAGGTCAGACATTTTGCACAAACACTGCCTGGTTGGTCCTTTCTCTGATCCTGGAAAGACAGATCACTTCATACAACTATTTCATTTTGTTACAACTAACAAATATAAAAGATATTTTATAACTAGATATTTGCAGACAGATATTATCTGCAAAGATTCGGAAGGATTATGGCAGCCTCCTGTGACAAAATGGCAAGTTAATAAACCTGAAATTACTGACTCGGTTGGTCTAATTTCACATTGTGATAAGACCCATAAAACCCCACATTCTGCTCACCTACAAGGAATTAATTTTCGCATGGTTACTATGGCCTACATTTCCCAACACAGGAGACATCAAATGGATAATTACTTCCTAGATTCTTGCTCTATGTAGGGGATATCCGGCCACTTTTTTCCATGGTATGTAGGAATGTGGAAAAATTAAAAGGATTTGGAATAAACTTGTTGGATTTATATGTTCTTTGTTCTTTTTATCTATCACCGCAGAACAAGGAGCTATGTTATGTGCCAATTTCTCTAACTGGGATCTAGGTGACTCTAAGAAACAAATTATTCCCCTTATTACGCTAAAAGTCATTTTAGATATTTGAATTAAAAGGTCATCACCCTCATTAGGAGGAGTTAAATCTTCTCTTCTGCAATTGCTTTATTTTGACAGAAGAGCAGCCTCTCCAGACATAGAACTAGGGGTAGTGAAGTTTCACAAAAAGTGAGGACCATATATTGACTCACTAGATGCCTCTTCCCAGACTTCCATTTACAACATATTTGAAACTACCTCATGGTATCTATATAGAAATTTAATCCTCCGCACTCATTTAATTCTTTAGTTATCTATTTATTCAGCTGTCTGAATACTTAATTATTTCAACACAACTTAAAAAGGAAATAAACTTGGATCTTAAATTTCTACTCATTGTAAAAAGAAAGGGAACACGTATTGTTAATCTTAACCTTTATTTTTTTTGTTTTATTTATGGGTTTTTTTTATGTTGGTTTTCTATATGTCTATTTCTTATGTTTTTGATTTGGTTCTCTTAAAATTTTGTATATCCATTGCATTATATATCACATTTTATATCTATTGAACTATACAATCTATATATATTTGATTGTAATACAGAGGGGATGGCGCTCGTATCGGGTTGGTTGGTAGGGATGGTGACAGGTGCTGCTGTATTTACCTATGGGGGCCTCAAAAATCCCCCAAAAAACAAATTGCTGAATATTTAGGAGGAAGGTAAATGGAATACAGCGCTACTCTGTAGTGTTAAATGAAGGAAAGTGGGGGTTGATCTGCGGGATCAGTAAGTAATAGTGGTGGATGGGGTGAGGGGGATGGGGGTAAAAGGGATAAGTATAGTGACAATGAAGACTATAGGTAGGCGGAAGGTGGATCGCAAAAAGTGATAATGAGTGGGATAATGGAGACCTGGCAGCGGTCTTATTGTGGATGATACAGTCACTAAAAGTCACTGGTTGGAGCTGGGGGGCCGGTACTCCCGACGGAGAGTTGGCGGTAGTTATCTGTGTTGTAGGAGACTGGTGTGACTCGGTACCAGGAGGAAACAAGAGATAGAGAGAGGGGGAAGGACATAGAGTAGTACGTTCCAACAAAAATAGTACTGGATATGAGCCAATGTACTCACCCTGCTCGTCTCTTGATTTCTTAGCGTGTACCGAGTTTTGTAGTGTAGCTCGTGGCCCTGTGTTCCGTCTGTAGAGACTTGGAGACCTTCTGCACCTGCTGGTTGCAGACGCGCCTTCTTCCTGGAGTCCCTTCTACGTCACAGCGTCTGGTCGTGGGGAGGCCGGGGTTTCCCTCGTGCGTC
>WWET01002983.1:21752-44053 GCA_011038615.1 Limnodynastes dumerilii
GTGATGGTGGATTGGATTTTGTAATTTTGGTTGGTGGTGAATGAGGTGAATTCTCTCGTAGGTTTGGTGCTGCTGTAACTGCCCGTCCTGCAGCCTATGCACCTATTACAGTGAAAGAAACCTCTTTCTTCTTTTAGCCATGTGGACGTTGTGGGTTGTTTGATATGGTTTTGTACTAATTGTTGGCGTAGATTGGGGGCTTTCTGGAAGATTATATCTGGACGTGGGCCTAGGACATTACTCAGGGTGTCATCTTTTTGCAGGATTGGCCAGTGTTTTCTTAGGATGTTGCGTATTTTTACAGCTTTGTTGTTGTATTGTGTGATGAAAAATATTTTATCGGGTAGTGAGTTAGTGGTGGTTGTTTTGTCTTTATATTGTAGGAGGTCGTTTCTGTCAGTGTTTGTGACAATTGTGAGGGCTTTCTTAACCGTGGTTTCATTATATCCTTTTTCTCGGAATTGTTGTGCCATGTGTTCGCTTTGTTCCTGGAACTTTTCTACATGTGTACAGTTGCGTCTCAGCCGTTTGAATTGGCCAAGGGGAATATTATCAAGCCAGGTGGGGTGGTGATTACTGGAGGAGAGGATATAGCTATTCACGTCTACCGGTTTGTGGAATGTGGCTGTCTCTATTTGGTTGTTATTGATTGAAATTTCGAGGTCCAGAAATTCAACTTTGGTTTTGCTGTATTTGGTGGTAAAGCGTAGATTATTAGAGTTATTGTCCAGACTGGTGATGAAATTTTGGAGGTCAGGTTCGGAGCCCTTCCAGATGAAGATGACGTCATCAATGTAGCGGCGCCAGAGGACGAGAGCGTCGCCAACCTGCTCATGAGTCCAGATGTGGGAATCTTCCCACCAGCTCATGAACAGGTTCGCGTAACTGGGCGCGAAACACGTGCCCATTGCCGTCCCCTGGCGCTGTAGGAAGAACTCCTCCCCATACCAAAAATAGTTATGTTTTAAAATGAAATGAATGCCCTGGATGATGAAATCTGCTTGTCTAGGATCTAGGTCCTGGTCGTGTTCAAGGAAATATTTGATACTGGTGAGGCCTTGCTAATATATATTTGATTGTCTGATACATTTGTATGAAAATGATTGTCACATCTACTATGATATGCTTTTACCTTTTTTTTTCCATTTGTTATTCATCTGAAAAATAAATTAAATGTTTTTCAAAAAAACTAAAAATTTCCCTTTGTTGTATAGAATCTTTTTTTTTTTAAATAAAAATGTTATTTACAGGCTCCCGTACAAAAACAAAACAATGGACCGGATCCAGACCCCCGCGTGCTTTCCGTGCGCGCGAGGGTCTGAAATTACGCGAGACAGAGGGGAGTGCAAACCCCCTGTCACTCCCCTCTGTCGTGCGGGCTTTATGGCAGCTTATGCTGCCATAAGCCTGCCTTAAATGCGACGGGCAGATCAGCGGTCCGTACGACCGCTGATCCACTACAGTGCGGGAGCCCCCTCCCACACTGTACACCTTACATGCTTCCCCCCGCCCGCTTTAGCGGGCGGAAGGGAAGCACAGCCCATTTGCATGCAAATGGGCTCGGACGGAACAAAGTTCCATCCGATTGTTTAAACGCTAGGATTACTATAGTAATCCTAGCGTAACATCTGGAGGGCGTGCATAAATCACCTGACGATCTTAAATCTGGATCCGGTCCAATGTTATTTACAGGCTCCTGTACAAAAACACATTTTTTTTTATTTACAGGTACAAAAAAACAAACAAACAACAACACATCCCCCTTTGGATCTAGCCCCTAAAGTGCAAACTCCAAATAGATTTGTTCTGAGAATACACCTGAAGAATTATCCAGTGATTAAACATACAGTTGCATATATTGTATAATAAAATGTCTAGCAAAACTGGACAGATGATCTTAAAGTGTATGTCTGACTTTATTTCACCTATCTTAAAATATGCTGCTGGTACTGAACAGTACTTGCAATACAGATAACCAAACAAAAAAAACAAACAAAAAACAAAACCCCCCAGAAACATTGCATGTTATTTCTGCTCTAATTATATGAATATCTGTTAAAAGCCTAACTTTTGTTATTTGTTTTTTGTTAGGCGCAGGGTATGATGATGAGACAAGCAAACTGGAAAAAGTAGATGATGCAATTCCACCTGGACAAGTATACACATATGTTTGGCATGTTCCAGAAAACTATGGACCTACTGAATCTGACCCAATCTGTATAACCTCCGCTTACTATTCTCACAGCAATTCATCTTATGACATAAATTCTGGATTGGTTGGAGCTATTCTTATCTGTAAACCAGGTAATGCTTATTTATCAAATTCATAAAGGGTATGTATAATAAAAAATTTGTGTTATATTAAGATGGAATTTAAGCTGCTGTGGTGAAGATTGTATTTTATATATCCACATCTAACTAATGTTGGTAAAGAAATCTCTGAGTGTTAAATGAAGTAAACTGAATAGAAAAAAAAGAAGAAAAGCAAATGTTTCGAGTTTCACTTTGGTTTTTTTTTTATGAAACACTTATAGAAAGACAAAATGGTTATCATTAAATTATCATCACTTCAAGTACTGATTATCATATCGTTAGACAGGTACCAACATTTAGTTTAACAGCGATGCAAAAAAACCCAAAAAACTCTGTTCACAAATACTTTTAATGTTTTGGAATATATCTGAGTTATTTTCGCTGTAGAGAAATACTGCGCTAATGGTCTTTTTAGTGTTTTATTATTGTCGCTGTAGCAACCGAAACCAATAACTATTCTGCTGACAATTACACTTTAAAAAAATATATGTTTGAATCATATTGTTATTAGAATTTTGTTAGAAATGATAAAATATATTTTTCTTTTATATTTGTAACTTGTGTTACTTGTTTAGGGTCTCTTACAGAAGATGGTCATCAGTATGGCGTTCAGGAAAAAGTACTTGTTTTAGCAGTATTTGATGAAGGTGAGTTTTTCATAGTTTTATGATAAAAATTGTGTAGATCTATTGGGCAGCACGGGGGCTCTGTGAGTAGTAATTGTGCCTCACAACGCTGAGGTTTTTAGTTTTATTCCTGAACTAAGTCTTATCTGTGTGGAGTTTGTATGTTCTCCCCATGTCTGTGTGGGTTTCCTCCAGGTGCTCGTTTCCTCCCATATGCCAAAAACATGCTTGTAGGTTAAATGGCTGCAGACCTAATTAACCGTAGTCTGAGTTCTAGATTTACTACGGGGTGATTTGGGTGGTGATTATATATCACCAGTTATCGCCACGATTGATAAAAAATCGCGGGATTTACTATGGAGCATTTTATAGATGACAGCAATCTGTGGTGATTTTTGAAGCATTAATTTGCTGGTGAATTATCTTAAAAATTCACCACAGATCATGACACTTAGTATAAAAAAATTAATTAAAAATGTTTAAATATGTTTTAAATGTCTTTTAACATTAATAAAAGCTTACCACGACATGCTCTTAACCCATAGCTTGCTGCCGCATACAGTACTAGAAGGTACAGCATGCCCTTGTTTAGCAGGGTGTGCTGTGCCTTATAGTACCATAAGTGGCAGTATGCTAAGGGTTAAGAGCATGCTACCGCATACAAAATGATCCCTGTACCTATAAGAAATGATCAAATATCCCCCTCCCCCCTTTCAATCTGAAATCTGTCAATGTCCCCCATACTTATAATACATTTAGTTTTGTCCTCTGTGCCTATCCTAATCATAACAGTGCCTTTTGTGCCAATCTTAATCATAACAGTTTCCTCCATGTCAATTCTAATCATAACAGTGCCCTCTGTGTCAATCGTAACCATAACAGTGCCCTCCATGTCAATCCTAATCATAATAGTGCCCTCCGTTTTAATCCTAATCATAACAGTGCCCTCCATGTCAAATCTAACCATAACAGTGCCCTCTGTGTCAATCCCAATCATAACAGTGCCCTCCGTGCCAATCCTATTCGGAGGGCACTGTTATGATTAGGATTGGCACGGAGGACAAAACAAAATGTATTATAGGTACGGGGGACACTGATAGATTTCAAATCGGAATGGGGGACATTTTATCATTTCTAAGAGATATGGGGGTCATTTTGTATGCAGCGGCATGCTCTTAACCCATAGCGTGCTGCCACTTATGGTACTATAAGTCAAAGCATGCCCTGCTAAACATGGGCATGCTGTGCCTTCTAGTACTATATGTGGCAGCATGATAAGGGTTAAGAGCTTTCCACGCAATGTATTTTTTAATGTTCAAACTGTATGATATGTTTATAAATAACATTTTTTTTTTTTTTATAAAAAATGTTTTAAAGTGTTTTTTCATCTAGGTAATCGACACTCATATCCACCTCTTTTTTTTCGCCCGAGTTCTGGGCAACTTTGCAGAGATTTTACAAATCACTGTATAGTAAATACAACAAATTGTATGTTCTGCCTTTTCTAAATCGCCATGGCAATAGTAACAACGGCAAATTAGAACCGGCAGCATTTTGGCCGATTTTATGGATAGATTCCTTTAGTAAATCTAGCGATTTGAATTGCTGGAAAATCACCCAAAAAACTGCGATTTTTACAAATAGCTGCTTAGTAAATCTGAAGCCCTGAGTGTGTCTGCAAGTATGTATGAATGTGTTAGGGAGTATGTAGCTTCAGTGGGAGCAGGGAGTGATGTGAATGTCTAATGTTCTCTGTAAAGCACTGCAGACAATTCGTGGCACTATATAAATAAGTGTCATTATTATTAATAATAATAAAAATAATAATAATAATGTACTATATAGTCTGTAAGAATGTGTGCCGCGCCTCGTATCTTCAGCTTGCCTGTTAATATCCATAATTGTTTAGTAGGTGTTTATTAAAACTGTAAAGCATAAGCTGGCATTATATAAAAAACCATAACAAAATAATTATTACCACTTCTGTGTAGTTATGCTTCTTCATACATGCTTTTGCCTTAAGTAATGCTTTAAAAATTAATGTTAGTTTACTGAGTGACTAAAATTTATTTGAATGAAAATCATTGATATGCAAAATAATAAACAACTTGGCCCATACCTATTTAAAATCAATATATTTTAATTAAATTTGAGCAAAGTAAAAGTGGTAATTTATATTTGCAGCATTCCTTTTATCAGAGCTGTAGTAGTATAAGATAATTGATGATTGGTGAAAGATGGCTGTTGAATTGTGCTTTGGTTATACTTGCCACTTTAGTGGTAAAAAATTGCAAATCATTTTGGAAAATAATGTTTCTTAACTTATAGGTCACAGTCATTATTCCCATAAATTAGAAGACAGACAGCTGCTTACCATTAATGGGCATATAAATGGTTCCATTCCAGGTAAGAGTTAAGATGAAATGTACTTTATGACCTGATGAAGCAATATCTAATTAACGTATTCTGAAATCTACCTTAGTATGATTCTTGTTTTCTATACTGTCTGACAATGTTATAAACTATATTTTTCAGTACTAACTTATAGAGTCGTTAAGATAACAAAATTTAGGCATGCAGAGTGAAATCTGTCTAAAAGATCTATATTCTTCCCCATATACCAGGTCTACGTAAAAGGTTTCGTCATTTTAGTTCTAGGAAGCCATAGGGGTCCTGATCCAGAAGAGTGCGTAAATCTGAACACAGCGTGCGTGCCATACATGCGGCCAGCAATTGTAGCCGTACAAATCGGCACAAAGAGGACAAGCTCAATGCAGCTACATGACCATATCCATTTCTCTAGTGCAGGGTAGTTGGATTGCACTGGACAATGGAAATAAATATTATGAATAGTGTAACCACTTCTGTAGCAATGTGAACATGCTAAAACAATAGAAAACATTACCTGTTAATATGGTTTCCTTGACTCCTCCAAGGCAGCACTTAACAAAAGGGTTAATTCATTCTCTAAGTAATAAATAATGGATAGGAGGATAAAAAGCTCTCTACCTTGGAGGCTGACAGGAAAAAAGAAGATACAAAAATGGGGGAACTGGATATATGATGAGGGATACTGGGGTACTGGACATATGATGAGGGATAATGGGGGAACTGGATATATGATGAGGGATACTGGGGTACTGGACATATGATGAGGGATAATGGGGGAACTGGATATATGATGAGGGATACTGGGGTACTGGACATATGATGAGGGATAATGGGGGAACTGGATATATGATGAGGGATACTGGGGTACTGGACATATGATGAGGGATAATGGGGGAACTGGATATATGATGAGGGATACTGGGGTACTGGACATATGATGAGGGATAATGGGGGAACTGGATATATGATGAGGGATACTGGGGTACTGGACATATGATGAGGGATAATGGGGGAACTGGATATATGATGAGGGATACTGGGGTACTGGACATATGATGAGGGATAATGGGGGAACTGGATATATGATGAGGGATACTGGGGTACTGGACATATGATGAGGGATAATGGGGGAACTGGATATATGATGAGGGATACTGGGGTACTGGACATATGATGAGGGATAATGGGGGAACTGGATATATGATGAGGGATACTGGGGTACTGGACATATGATGAGGGATAATGGGGGAACTGGATATATGATGAGGGATACTGGGGTACTGGACATATGATGAGGGATAATGGGGGAACTGGATATATGATGAGGGATACTGGGGTACTGGACATATGATGAGGGATAATGGGGGAACTGGATATATGATGAGGGATACTGGGGTACTGGACATATGATGAGGGATAATGGGGGAACTGGATATATGATGAGGGATACTGGGGTACTGGACATATGATGAGGGATAATGGGGGAACTGGATATATGATGAGGGATACTGGGGTACTGGACATATGATGAGGGATAATGGGGGAACTGGATATATGATGAGGGATACTGGGGTACTGGACATATGATGAGGGATAATGGGGGAACTGGATATATGATGAGGGATACTGGGGTACTGGACATATGATGAGGGATAATGGGGGAACTGGATATATGATGAGGGATACTGGGGTACTGGACATATGATGAGGGATAATGGGGGAACTGGATATATGATGAGGGATACTGGGGTACTGGACATATGATGAGGGATAATGGGGGAACTGGATATATGATGAGGGATACTGGGGTACTGGACATATGATGAGGGATAATGGGGGAACTGGATATATGATGAGGGATACTGGGGTACTGGACATATGATGAGGGATAATGGGGGAACTGGATATATGATGAGGGATACTGGGGTACTGGACATATGATGAGGGATAATGGGGGAACTGGATATATGATGAGGGATACTGGGGTACTGGACATATGATGAGGGATGCTGGGGGGCTGGATATATTATGAGGAATACTGGGGGAACTGGACACACGATGAGGGATACTGGGGGCACCAGCCTGTCACTCATCTATCTTCTGTGGACCTGATCATACAGGTCTTTTGAGGTGTGCTGCGCTCCACTGGCACTACAGTAGTGCACCTCAAACAGCCTCTATGTGGGGGGGCCCAAGCTGACCTTTTTCACCTGGGCCCATGAACCTTTAGCTACGCCCCTGCCAAAGGAATATAAGAGGTTCAATTCCAGTCCCCACTGTCTTTTTACTGTAAAATTTACCCAAGCAGTTACATCACTGGGTGAGTCTTCAATAAACCAGAAAATATAACTATACATGTTACACACTGCTTATGGCAGCAGCATGCAATTGTGTCTTTGTAATGTAGCAGGGTACTCTAATCCTGGTTTCCCCCTGCAGTATTTCTTCTTGCTAGGGATCCTGGCTGAATACCCCGCAGCTGAGATTTACTGGCTGTGTGCAATCAGCAGCCAATGGAAATGTGGATCTCCCTTATAATAGCTGCCACCTGATAGCCTCCCTGCCGGTCATAGCTTCAGCTTCATACTTCTAGTGGTCCTGTCTATGCTCCTGTTGGAATTCTGTTCCTAGCTTCTGATTCTGAGTGCCCTTTGTTTTCCTTCCGTGTGTCTTCTGTGTGCCCTGGATTTCTGCCTTGCCTCCATTATTGTTCCTGGTGTGAGTGAAGTTACCTGTCGATTGTTGTGTGTAAGCCCTTGTCTCTGTATAGTCTGTCCTTATCCAGCCTTGTGCTGGTACTGTGAGTCTCCAGCTGCACTTTTATCTATTTACTCCTGTGTTCTCAGACTTGCTTTTCCACCTGCACTACTATATCCAGCCTTGTGCTGCTACTGTGAGTAAATAGTAAACCTGCACATACTATACCTGCACTACTATATCTAGCCTTGAGCTGGTACTGTGAGTAAATAGTAACCGTGCACATACTATATCCAGCCTTGTGCTGGTTCTGAGAGTCTCCAGCTGCACTTTTGTCTATTTACTCCTGTGTTCTCAGACTCTGCTTATTCCACCTGCACTACTATATCCAACCTTGTGCTTGTACTGTGCCTCTGCAACTTCATTTTATACCTACTCTCCTGTTCATTCTGGGTCTGAGCTTTACCTGCATCCCTCCAGTATTCCGGTCCTGTCTTGCTCTGAGCTACTCTCCCTGCACTCTTTATATCCAGTCTAGTACTGGTATTGTGCTCCTCAGTTGCTCTTTATTGTTCCAGTTCCATACTGGTAATTTAGGGGCTTCAGCTCACTCTCTATTTCTTGTCCAGCCGTTTGGTATCCTCTGTGCTGCCTCCCTGGCATATCCATACCTGTTGTACCTGTTTTCACTCTATACGGGTTTGGTCACAGGGGACTGACACCTGCTGTTGGGCGCAGCCAAGTCCATTCCCACCATCAGTGGCTCTGGCAAACACCACCCGATAGTTAGACTCCCTGCTCCAGTGAACCATTCTCGTAATAATACATTTTTTTCTTAGACCACTGCACTTAATACTTTTCTCCCAAATTTAGCATCTGCAAAGGCCTGAATGTCTAATTTGTAATGCTTTGCAAAAGTAGGAAGGGATGACCATCCTGCTGCCTAGAGGATTTTGAAGCAGGAGAGAATTTTTTTCTTCACTTGTGAGGATGAATAATTGCCCTAACTAAATCTAAATAATAAAATTGGACTTCTTTTTCGCACTTAAGTTGAGGACAAAAGGAAGGAAGAATTATTTCCAGGTTGAGATGAAATTTAGATACTACTTTTGGAAGGAATTTGGAATTAGTCCTCAATCCCACTTTGACCTGAAAAAAATTGGTGAAGCTAATACATAAACTACATAAAGCCTATAGTCCCAAAATCCTTTTTGCCAAAGTTATGGCTACCAAAAATACTACCTTCCAAGTTAGGTACTGTAGCAGAATCTCCTGGAGCAGTTCAAAATGTGTTTGTGACACTAGATCCAGCACTAAATCCAAGTACCACGGAACCATATCCTGTTATTCGCATGAATGAAATGTTTAATGTAGTTATCCTGAGCTTGCTCTATATCCAACATAGCGCTGAATGCTGAAATCTGTACCTTAATGGAACTCAGAGCTAGACCTTTATCCAGACACTATCGAAAAAAAATCCAAAATACATTGATAGAAACTACACAATATTCTTAGTACAGCAAAAAAAATAAATAGATTCTGTAATATATATTATTGAAGTAGAAGCTTTTCTGACTTTGAGTATGGTGTTTATAACCTGATTAGTGATCAATTTGTGGTTTCAGTAACCATGCCATCAGTTTTTATTCTGGCTTGGGGTGATAGACTTGACCCTGCTGGAGTAGCTCTGGAAACACTGGCAAAGTCCAAGGTTTATCTACTGCTTTGACAGAGTATTTGTTGTCCTAGCTCTGTAATCCTGTATCTGTAATTGAACATCTCTAACTTTGCGTTCTTGTGTGTCACCATGAGTTTATTTGTGGGAATCCCCAACACTGATCCAACTCCCATTCTCCTGGATGCAGTTGTTGCATTCTAATATATAAATCTGCATTCTAATATACCTTTCTCATAAGCAACTGACTCCTTGTTCCACCTTGCTCTTGTATATGACACTGCAGCTTTGTTGAAAAAATGTAGGTTTCTAACTCCTCAGCGCTAAACAGAGAAAGACAAGGTATATGTGAAGGCAAACACAATTTATTGGGTCTGGTTTGAATAAAAATTACACTTAAAAAGGTAACAGTGTTTCTGTCTTAATTAGACCACACTGTAATTTGTTCTGTCAGCGGGTACAGATACAGTTTTTATGCAGTTAATCTGCACAGATGCAGTCTTTATGCACGGATACAGTTTTTTGCTGGTTACTGCGCATGTGGTGCTCCCGTGAGTGGTCAGAATAACCTAACTCTAAACGTGGATTCCACTGCTTTTGTGATTGAATTGCAAGTGGCAGAAAAAGACAGCTCACTTGTGTATAAGACCGGTACTCTTACCGCGATGTTGACAGGAGTAACCTCTGTTTACCCGGGTTGTTAACGGAGGTTTCTAAAGCGGGAGATGCGGTCCTTACAGGAGACTTTTCTTTCAGGGCACTGAAGTCTGTTTGAATTTCAAATAAGTGAACTGACTACACCTGCAAGTAATTATTAAAAACCAGTGTACTAAGGGAAGGTTAAAGATAGATGTAAAACATTCACACAACATCTAGGCTATTTGAGTTAATTTCTTTGTGACATAGGTTAGGATTGTAAAAGTAAAAAACGCTCAGAAATTAGGTAGGGTTTTGTTCTGCTAAAGCCAGACATATTTATTCAATTTGACCAGATACAGTATCTATTTAGTACTATACAAACCTTTGATGGGGGCAAAATAGTGCAGCCGCACATAGCGGGACCTTACAATATTAGCAAGTAATAGTAAATACTAAATACATGTTATTCTTGTCAGGCTCGCTGTGAGGAGCATTGAGTCTGGATTAGTTAATAAACTATGAAAGTGAAATTATTAGTAAATGTACCCCTTGGTTTTAGATGTGGAAGTTTGTCAGACAAGCTCTGCCATTGTATTTATTTTTTTATATAAAACATGCATAATGCATTTTAAATGCATATAAATCTTCTATTTTAGTAATGTTTTCCTTACCTTTCTTGCCATTTTTGACGAAGGTCACGTCGTTCTGATAGCAATGGTAAGATAGATATTAGTATCTTGTCCCTCTCTTCCAGCGTCCAATATTCTTTTACAAGCTCCTCTATCACAAGGCTGGTCTGAGAAGCAATTACATCAAAGAGAAAAAAAGGGAGAAAAACATAAAAAATTGTTAATAAAAAAAAAACACCTCATAGGCAAATGAGGACAGTAAATTAATATATTTTCATTATTATTATTGCATATTTGCCAACTAATCAATATAGAAAATTATGACATGCTTTAACTAATTTGTTAATGAATAGTTAACAATGCATGGAATACATTTCTTGGACCTTACACCACTCTGATCATAATAATGTGTGCAAAAGCCAAGCTGATAGACCTTTGCTATACACTTGTTTGTACACTTTATTATGACACAGATGTTTTAATATGTATTACAATGTATTTATCAACAAATATGTGTGAAGCAAGCCTTTCTTTGTGTCTGTGGAATGAGATCCTATTTTTCAAAGTATCTATTTAATATTTACTTATATTAGTTATATCTTTCAGTGTTCAAAGTATGAAACACGCATCGGGTGTTATGAAAAAGTAATGATAAGGAAGCAGAATGGGTTGGAATGGATTGATAAAGCTTTATATTTTCCACAAATGTTAATACTATTTTTGAACAAATAATACACATAAAATTCTTATCAGGAGGACCAAGTAGCAGTTTAACATTTCTATTTAGAAACATTTCTAGAAATGTAGTTAGAGAGAAGTTACAAGACTGATTCATATTTTGTCAGTGGCACACAACAATAATAAACTATAAGAAATTACAATATATCACATGATATAAAGTCCTTTTATGATTAGTTTTACCAGGGCTGTGTACAATAGGTTTTTTTTTTAAAACTAGTAAGCTTCTGTAATGTGTTACTAGAATTTTTTTTTATGCCAAGCACACATCACATTTTTCCCTTCGTAATTCTAGCTGCAGAGTGTTGCTAATGCTTTATTGATAAATGAAAGCTATATGACTTTTAGGCACTAAATCTAACTTCAACCTGTTATGCCAATGGTAGATATCTAAATAGTTCAGATTGCATTAACTGTGGTTATGGCAAATTATTGGTAACTAGAACTGCAACCATGTAGGAATATAAAAGAGTTAATTAGTGAAGTAAATTCAGGAGTCTTTTTAAATTGGAGCCACTTTAACCTGATTTCAGTAAACTGCTGGATTTTGTCAGCATGATTTCATCCATTGAAAGGTAAAAATCTATTCATTCTACCCACTCTTTAATTGGTGATTTAGATGGTGATTTCCAGTATACAAGTATGACTGCTATAGCTGCATTGCAAAAGTGTTTTAATAGAGACTTCTTACAGGATGAGTCTGCTAAGTTAGTTAAAGAAAGGAGCCAGAACTCAGGTTGCCTAGAGATGTCGGACCGTATTCAAACTTGAGAGAGTTAGGTGCAGACCGATCCACACCTAACTCTCCTATCCAGCCCCCAAAACCGCCCCCCATTTTAGGTGCCTAATGGGAGCACTTAAGAGTGCCATAGGCTATCTTATCTTACCGTAAATACTTTTCTTCTTAAGAAGGAAAATATGCACAGAGAATGGCTCCTCCCCCCATCTAATCCACATCCCTTTCCCCACACACTTCTTCCTAAATCCTTCCCGAGGCTGCCTTGACACTCCTCCTGCTGCCTAACCTAAATGCTGCACATAATCAATCTACATACCCAAGTGCAACATCACTTGCACAAATGACCTACTACACATGTGTAGTAGGTTATTTCTTAAATCCCTGAACTTAAGAAGCCGAAGTTACTAAAGTGTAATTACAGCTCGTCATCTCCAGTTATATGTCTAGCAATATCAATAACATCGCACCAGAAAGTTGTTAATATAGGGCAATACCACCAAATATAAATGAAAGTGCCTCTAGTGACCCCATATCTCAAGCACACATCAGATTCCCAAATAACACAATACTGTGGAATGTACATGGATAAACAATGAATTGGGATAAACATGCTTTGCAGGTAGCACACCAAACAGTACACGCAGATAACACAATAATGTGTAATGGACACAGACTAGCAATCGACCACACTTGAGGGCATGGGTCAGATGGTGCACCATGAGGTATACCCAAATGTACTCTACTGTGGAATAAGCTTATACAATAAGTGCCCGGAGACAAGGACCATAAGGAATAGCAGGAACTAAGGAGCAAGCAATACAGTGTAGCACAACACTATATTTGCACTGCAGGATATTTAAATGCTATGTAGCATGTAGCAGGGGAAAACTGCCCTGTTACAAGTTGTTAGTGTCTAGGATGCTAGGCAATCAGCTGGGATAACATCATAAAAAAATGTACCAAATAGAAGACCATTAACAATAATAGAGTGAGCGCGACAGCTCAAAATCATAGCTGTCCCACCTCCTTAGCAACAGCAGGGACAGAAGAAAGACACTGGCTCACAGAGAAAAGTTTAGCAACAAATGAGATTTGTTAGAGCAAGCCGCTGCTAGTAGTACAAAAGCCCTTTACATGAAAAAACCAAAACATTTTCAGCATCAATGTTATGTGCTATGCAGGGATCAAATTAACATTGAATATTAAAATACCTGACAGAATCTCCTTCCAAGACTGACAGAAAGCCCATTAAAGTGCAGAAACTGCAGGAAGTCTGTGCAGTCAATCAGCTACAAGAGCCTCTTGTCAATCTTGGCAGCACCTTTCTCTTCTGCCAGGATTAGCAGGAGAGGTGAGTGGCACTGATATCGGGGCCTTTCCGTAGTCATAAATCATTCTGTTTATTGGACCATTTCCTGGGGCCAAAAATATGCATAGTGTCTAACAGTGATCTCAATTCAGCTGCTGCACCTTTGGCATTATTAAAAAAAAAAAGAAAGAAAAGGCCCCATAATAGTGATAACAACAAAAATAAAATGTAATAATACGTGGTAAATATAAGAACAATATAATAGAGTAGCGAGGGAGTGCAACATAAGCGACGCATCTCGTTCAATGAAATTAACTTTCTCAAGCCACACAGATAAATGAGCATTGTCTCAGTTTGTTCTTAAGTAGTTTCACCATCTGTGCACACAGCCGATAATTAACTGGATTAAACATTGACATCATGGATTATACTATTTGCCACGTGTTATGAAATTACAACTTAATACATATGCAAAAAACAATCACAACTGATAATTTACTATTAAAATATGTCTAAACAAAAATAAAAGCTTTTACTTATTTGATTATATTTATTATATTTAAAACATTTAAAATAAAATAAAAAATAGAAAAAAAAATAAAAAAAAAATAATGAAAAAAAGAGAAAAAAAAATGAAATAAGAATAAAGATAATAAAGAAATAATCAAAAATATGGAATTAAAAAATAAATAAAAGATTATAAAAACCATTTCAATTCAAAATCTAATTTTAAACTATATGGGTGCAGGGTTTGTAACTCAAAAAATAGACTGCATCTCAGCCTTTGCTAATTTAGTTTCTAAAAACTTTACTATTTTAATACCCCAAAAACCTTTAATAAATGAAAGAGAACACTGATGACATTTCTTAAAATGTGACGAAAGGGAATGGGTCTCTAGGCCCTTTTTTATATTTCTGATATGTTCCATCAGGCGAGTTTTTAATGGTCCTTCCTATATAGAACAAATCACAACTACATTGTATGACATACACTATATTAGCAGAATTGCATGTAATAAAATTTTTATTGTTTTTTTGTTAGCTATAATTGACTCATATTTGGATTTCTCCATCTGAACAGTTTGGCACCCTTTGCACACCCCACACCTATGAAATCCCTTTGTCCTAATATAGGTTTTGTTTTTTTCAGTTAAAGAGCTATGCACTAGAAGGTTTTTCAAATGGTCTGCTCGTCGATAAATAAAGGAGGATTTTTTTGGTAACATATTTCCAAAGACTCTTTCAATTTTTTTGTGGTTAGAATTGAATTTGGTGCAAAAGGTCCACTGATAATTATTAATATTACATTTTGAACCACTAGACTTACAAATTATTTCAGTTCTATCAAGTTCTTCTGTTTTTTCCTCAGCAATATTTAAAAATTCTCTTTTATATCCCTTTTGTAGGAACTAGTTTTGCATTTTTTCCTTTTGGGTCTTATATACTGAATCCTCACTACAGTTTATTTTCAATCTCCGGTATTGCCCTCCTGGGACATTCTCCAGACACTTTTTATGATGTGAGCTAAGGAAGTTTATAAAAGAATTAGAATCAGTTGACTTGGTATATGTTTTTGTACGAATTTGATTATCTTTAACATACATTGTCAGATCTAAATAATTAATTTCAGTAGAACTGATGATAAAGGTTAATGAAATATTAAAATTATTGGTATTCAAATAAGAATAAAACAAATCCAAAGTTTCTCTATCACCCTTCCAAAAGAACACAATATTGTCAATATAACGATACCATGAGGAGAGATTCGCCACCCAGCTATGCCCCTGCCAAACCCGCTCATCCTCCCAAGCGGTCATTAACAGGTTCGCATAGCTGGGTACGAATCTCGCCCTATGGCTGTCCCAACACATTGTAGGAAGTAGTTCCCTTCAAAATAAATGAATTGTTTTTAAGTATAAAATCAATTCCTAAAACAAGGAAGTCAATGAGCCCTGGATCAAGGGTAGAATTCAACAATGCCCTTTTGGAAGCTTCTATACCCAACATACAATGAGCAGAGGTAATACTCACATAACAGTGTGACCAGGTGTAATAACCCAGACTGCAGTGTGAGAACCAAAGGAGTGGGACACACATTGGGCCTGATCCTGAACTACGCCGATGCGCTGTGCTTACTAAAGCACAGCGTATCGGCGTTCACTTACCTCGACACTCCCCCTGTGCAGGCGTATGGCCCCTTCCTTACACCCGCTGAAGGCTACCCTAACTTCAGCCGGCGTAAGGAAGGGGCCAGACGCTCGCACAGGAGCGTATGGCCGCCTAGCCCGCCCTCCCATCCTCCTTTAACTAGTTCCTCCCCGCCCACCTACACCCCCCCGCCCACCTACAATAACCTGAACGTAGGGACGCTAGGGGACGTCCCCTCCAGCGTCCCTACGGCGCTGCTACGGACGCCCGATCCACGATAGGGCGTTGCCGTAGCAATGCCGGGCAACATCTGCCCGGTGCATGCGCAGACCTTATATGATGCATACTAAGATTGTCGGTGTTTAACAGGTAGGTGTCTCTGAGGTCTATTGACCGGAGAGGGAAACAAATGATTTAAAAGATTAAAAGAACTTCTGGATCATGGGTCTGGAAATTCTGCGACCAGAGCCAAACAGGTAAACTCCTCTCTACATATCACACTTCATAGGCTCCTAACAGGGAAAAAGAAGATACTGAAAACCAATACAGAGCTGCCTATATACCTCTCTTCTGTTTTTTTTCCTGTCTCCAAGAAGGACATTGAATTAACTATTTAGTTAAGTGCTGCCATAGGAGAATAATGAAATAATGATTTCATAAAAAAAACAATTTAAAAATAACTTTTTATTAGTATGTATCTTACATTTTTGTCAATAGCACAATACTAATTTCCTAATTTGCTATTGCATTTGAAGTGTTTAATGCTAATGCATAGGTGAGAAATAGGTAGTGTAGTGTCGGCCCGTGAACTTAGACATAACCTTTGGCAGGTGCAAATGTTTTGATATAAACAGTCCTTTATTCTGTCTGTATCCAGATCTGGATCAGGTGCCCTTATTACTTTGTAGCTCTTACTCTTGCCTCCAACAATACGTCCTCCAGATTGCAAGCTGCGGATGCTCAAGTTGCATTGAGGTCTGAATGGGGTGTGATTGCCCGCTCTTCTGTTCTGAGCATGTATAGTGAAAAATTACACAGAAATATGTCACACCAGCTGGTGCAAGCTCACCGCTGGATCGGACCCACCAGTATCCCTATACTACAAGTTGGGTTGCTACTTCTGGAACTAAAACTAACACCTTTGTGTGTCAAACCTCACTGACACTTATATTATTACAAATATTGTGTTGCTGATAGAATAATGTTTGGCTGTGTTGCTGCACAAGCTTTGACATGCATCCTCCATAGTATGTTTCTGGGAAGTCCAGTGAGAGCTCACTGGAAACAAAACTGATAGAAAGGTCATTAGGTCATTAATTCTCTAGGAGCTGGTAAATATTAAACCAAATACTAAGTTAACCTTTAAATGTATTTTCTAAATGAGGAACTGGCACTTTAGGAACAAAATGGCAGTCAACTAGTGAAAAAAAACCTTCAAATACTTTAGGGAGTGGAATGTTGTGTGATGCCTCTAGTTGTTTCCACAGTTAATGGTAGCTCTTTCAGTGGGACACATTAAGGAATTTAGCAGTTTCCAAAGAACATTCTTAGTAATATTAAAGTAAAAATAAAGGGAACATTTTTAACTATTTTTAAAATTGACAATTAAATTAAAAGTCATACAAATTTCAAAATTAACAATTTTAAAACTAAAAATGCTTGTTGCTGTACAATAAATCTGCTTTTCAGTCTTTAAACAATCTTTTAAACAAAGTATTCTTACAGGGTTTGTTTTTCTATCCAGAGCAAAGCGTGTGTCATCACAAGCCAGTTCATTTTCATGTCATTGGATTTGGCTTGCACTTTGAGGTTCACAGCATTTTGCTGGAAAGGCATAGCTTTGTAATGGAAGACCATCGTGTCCCTGTTCTTTCTGTTACTGCCTTCAGCTTTCTAACTGCTACAGTGCATCCAGGGGAGAAAGGAGTATACAAACTTTCCTGCCAGACTCGGGCACACCCAGAAGGTATATTTATTTGTTGACTGATTGACTGATTGAAATGTATTATTATTTATATATGAATTAATTTACAGATTTTAGGTACCACTATCATATTACCTAGTGCTTTATAATTTTAGGCAATCAATATACAACAATACTGGGTAGAAACAAACAAACTGGGTTGGTAAGAAGTCCCTGCTCACAAGCTTACATTCTATATGCATTGGGGTAGATCCTGAACTACGTGTGTGCGTACGTATTTTAGCGGTGCGTATTTTCGTACACGTAAGGTCAATACACTCCCCACGGCACACCCCTTGTACGGACGTATTTTCTCAAATTACGCGACCCAAACCCTACCTTAACTTTTCCTAACGTAACAGAATACGTCCGCTAACGGGCGTACAGACTACGCGAACGTACGCAGCTTAGCACGCCCATACTGTACACTTTAAATACCACCCCCCGCCTACTTCACATAAAACGCACGTATTGGTCACTAACGTAAATTTGGCACGCCCACACGTAAGTATTTACGTTAGCAATACGTGAATTATCCATACGTTTTAAAATACGCTACGTGAATGTGCGTATTTTCTGCGGTGCGCATGCGCAGTGCGTACAAATCTGCGAATTTACGTGTCCGCCACACGTAAATTCGTGGAAATGCGTAGTTCAGGATCTGCCCCATTGTGTTTAATACATAATGTGAAGTGCTTTATATCACACAAGGGACCAGCCAGGTTGTATGGTAAAGTTGCTCAAAAGGGGCTTAATTCTGACAACACTAAGATCAAAAGTATCATTATACCAGCCTTAGTTTTGTCGATAGTGAAAAGTCAGACCAAAAATACATTTACACTAACCGTAACCCTCCACTCACTGCAACCCAACCTTCACCGACCCTTTACTGAGTCTAACCATAGCAGATCATAACTGCATCCTATCCCTTACCCTTAAACTAACAGTAAATATAACATAGGATAATACTCACCCGCCCATGTCGCGTCAAGTCCAAAAGTGTCCAGCAGGCGTCCATGTTGAGTGCTGAAGTGTTGATCAGACTTAACAGCCAAACAAAAAATAGACTATCTATCGCCATCCTTTGAACCAACAAACTGGTAAGGATATGGTGTGCATATACTCCAGTCTTTAGTGTATCCTTCCAAATGCTCAGTGATTTGTTCAGTTATTTGTTACATCACATCCATTATGCTTTCCAAATAAAGTTTCCCTCACTGATATGAATGAAAAAATAAATAATAAAACAGGGGATTAGTAATGCTGAATTTAACACAATGCATAAAAACACATGAAAATATATTTTAGAATTATAACATACATATGGAATATCATGAATTTTGTACAAAAAGTAGGGGGTAGATAGTGTGCTGTGTCCAACATACATATGGAATATCAAGAATTTAGTACTAAAGGTGGATGGTAGGCAGTGTGCTGTGTCCAACAAAGTGATATATTATTAAATCTTCAAACTTCATAGGCCTGAATTCTAAGTTTTTGTTATTGTTATTGTTATTATTATTATTATTATTATATTTTTTAAAATATTTTTTTTAAATAAGACAAAGGTACACCTTCTGATACAACTGTTAGTGATTCAGAAAATTTATCAATAGATTAAAACATCACATTCAATTATTTTATTTTTTGTAATGGAAAAAACAGAGCCCTTAGTTAATTTTTTATATCTATGCTTTATATGCTCCACAGGAACATTAACATCTTTGATCAGAGTAGAAGATTGTTCATCTGATTCTATGAAGCGGATGCGCGTTTCAAATTTATATGATGACGATGAAGAGGATGATGAGTACTTTGAGTCCACAGTATGGGATTTTAAAGACAAGGATTATGGTGATTCCGATATTCAAGTTCGTTCTCATGGTAAACGTAAACCTGTCACATGGACTCACTATATTGCAGCTGTGGAGGTAGACTGGGACTATCAAGCAGAAAGAAGTAATAAAAGGTGAGTAAAATTACAGCAGAACCACTTCCGAGTATGTAAAGTTTTAGGCAATGTCAGTTACTTTCTAAGAAATAAAAAATAGAAGGGGCACTTGCATAGTGTCAGTCTCCGGTCCGATAATAGTATTTTAGAAATACAGGCAGCCAAAAGCTGATTTTCGGCTGCCTCTATTTAAAAAATACTACTATTCTGACATTTTTATGAATGAATAAATTAGCATGCATACTTACCCATTCATTCAAAAATTGCTGCCGTCGCAGACCAGCACTGGACCGGAGGTGAGTACTTGGGTCAGGCTACGGGGAAAGGAGTTTTAGAGTTAGGTTGCGGGGAGGGGAGTCTTAGGGTCAGGCTGCGGGAAATGAAGGGTCATGGATAGGGTAATGTAAGGGTAGAATTAAGGTAAGTATTAGGAAAAGGGATGGGGTTAGATTCATACTTACCATTCGCTGCTGCCTGTTCGTCCTTGGGAAAATCGATTGCTTTACCTCAGCAAAGTAGAAGCAATCAATTTCTCAGACACTTCGGAAATGCCTGGGAGAGAATGGCTCTTTCGAAAAAGGGTCATTTGAACTGGAGACCCACACCCTGTAACAGCTCTGAACAAAATATCACACATGCCAAATAAAAGTGATTGAACATCAATTTATAATTTTGGTTTCACAGTCCCTCAAAGTAACTGCTTGACTCCACCCTCATTGCATTTCATGAAGAGGAGAAGCATGGTTAAGTGTGAATAGCAAACACCCCTTGCATGCTGCTGGGTCTGGGATATCCATGCAGGGGTCTTTTACATAAACAACATTGGTTCGGTTATGAGGGTGGCACACCAGGGCACGTAGTCTGGTACACACTGAAAAGCAAACTAACGCAGTGTGAAAGCAGTACACAGAGAGATATTCAGATGGAAAAGACTCAGAGAGAGAGAGAGAGCTACACACTAAGAGCTAAATGGAATGAACTCCATGTGGAAGTTAAACAACTAGTAAGAAAGATAACAATATGCAAAGCTGCACCTGATACACACACTGGAGGAAACAACTGACAAGGGAGTCCATACAATAGAGGCCAGGAACCAGAAGGAAGGACTGCAGGAGATAAGTTAAGTGGGGGAGCACAATGGGACAGACAGAGAGACAGACAGAGCTACAAATGCACCAGTCAAATGCGCAGTAAGAGCAGGCAAGACACAGGACACCAATGCTGTAACCGGCAACACGGGACACATGCTGCTGGCTATTTTAAGGTTCATCCCCAATCAGCTGTTAGGCCACACCTCTAGGCTAACTGGAGAATAGCTTAACACATAGTAAAAAACCCAGAGACACACCCACTGGGTGGTACAAGACACTGTCAATTAGTGTACTGCAATATTTTGTCCTTTTTCTAATTATCAAATGCTTAGAGGTATGTAATTACTTCTATTGCTTCTATTGAATTCTATGTACCTACCTTGTCCTGGATAATTATTGTGACAGGGTCAGTCCCTTCTTCGATGCAGCAGTAGAATCTGGTCCTGTACTTACAAATTGCAATGAGAGCATATGCGATCTAGATTGATCACAGCACATGCGCATAGCTACTGAGATTGAAAAGTATAACAGTGCTGCAATTCCTTGGCAGGAGCTTCAAAACAAAGATGAAAGAGCCATATGAAGGTTAAGAGTCGCCAGTTGACCACCCCTGCCCTAGGCAGCGGGAGGTCACAGAACCCTCCACAACCTCTTGATAAACCAAATCGTTCCATGCACCGTTTTAGTTTTGCATGGTTTCTAATGTATTTATGTCCTGGAGATATGACCACAACTAAACACATTGGGCCTGATTCAGACTTAAGAAGGAGTTTGAAAATAAATGAGGAAAGTTACACATGGGCAAAACTATGTTGATTTCAGCGGGAGGCAAGTTAATTGTATTTTTTTCATGCAGAGATATATCTTTAAATTGCTTACTGCACACAGATACTGACCAGCTTTACTATTGTAACTATTATTACACTGTTATTTAGATTTGTGCTGGGAATCACCACTTCTCAATGCTAATACTATTTGCAACAGATGAAATATGACTCCCCTGCAATCAACATAGTTTAGCCCAGGATTAACTTTCCTCTCTTATTTTCAAGCTCTTTCTTAAGTCTGAATCAGACCCATTATTCCAAGCTAAACTGTACTAATGACCTATAATGTAGGGTTACTACTTCTCTCTTACTTATCTAACTAGTGCATCTCGCCCCCCCCCAAATATATAGGAGGCTCCCCAGGCCCGGTGTGACAGGGAGAGGCAACAGGGACCCTTGTAAGCAGGGGGATACGGCGCCAGGCCGGTCATCCCCCCCACTATGATGACCGGCAGGCTCATACAGGAGCTTTATGTATGAGCCTGCCACGGCAGACGCTCATACAGGAAATTCCTGTATGAGGAGGAAGAGAAAGCACATAGAGGAGGACACAGGTAAGGTAAGA
>WWET01002983.1:47572-64822 GCA_011038615.1 Limnodynastes dumerilii
AAAAAAAAAAAAGAGAAGCGCTTGACAAAAAAAATATAGATTAAAAATATTATTTATTATATAACCATATGTGCTAAAATTAGCAATATATAAAATAAAACAATATAGGCAACTAGTAGTCAATATAACAGAATCAATATCTCCTTAAAAAATAGCAATATCACAATATCCAGTATAGAGATCCAAGTATTACATTTCAGTCCACAGAATCATTCACCAGGCAGAAATAGCAACAAGTGGCAACAATGGCACAGATGTCTACAATGTCTGCACTATATTGAGATGAGTCTTATTGTAGCAATTTGTTGCACCGGATAGTGATGGTTTCTTCTCAATTAAGACAAGAGAGAAATAACTGGATATGGACTGAGCGCTATAGCATAAGATGGTAATTGAAACGGATAGAGGTTTATGCAGATCGTACCACAGTAGCGTATAGAGAGACTGATTATCAGTTGGCAATGATATATCAAGAGACTTAGCAGTAGGACTATAAGCGGTGGTATAGAAACAGGAATCGCCTCACCCGATATGCAATGTCCCTCTGTCGGCTCCACGGACCGGCGGCGTCCCGCCAGCCCTCTGGAGACGTTCGGTCTCACTCAATCGACGAAGGAAAGGGGTTGTCCTATCGGCTCCTGTAGAATCTGAAGCTGTTATCTGCGTCTCTATAGTTGACGTGACTCACGCTGAAGTGTTATTGTTTGTTCCCTCCTCTCTCTTCGTTCAGCTCAGCTGATCCGAAGTAAACAAACCCACGTGGGGGTAATGCCGGGGTATATCCCAGGGTCTGGTTCAGTGCTATAGCGGCAGTATTCCGTAAATAGCCAAAGCGGAGTACAGAATAAAGGACCCAGCATAGGAGCCACAGAGCTGGACAAATTCAAGGATTATGACCACTAGTAAACCCCTCTTACGCGTTTCTTCGCCTCAGGGGTGATTTCATCAGAGAGCATGGAGGGCTTACTGAAAGGGCCCACCCAATCAAATTATTGTCCATTGATTTCTCACCTGTGATTATACAGTTCCAATAAATCACAGTGTTGAAGAGATCTAATAATGATGGGTGGGTATAAAACATATAATACACTGCTAAGCATATGCTAAAAATACAAATAAAATGTAATAATAACTGGTGTTTTTCAGTACCATTCTATATAAACAAAATAAATATCTATACAAAATTCAAAACAACATAAAATTTAGTTATTGCTAATAGAATAAAAGCAGAGAGGGTGATCATTTTTCTAGGTTATGTAAGCGGGAGGCCTACTGGATATTTAGACTAAATACTATGTGTCCATTAGGCCTCAATGACTCTATCGAATTGAATTGCTTTTCCTAATAATCTGAACGGATTGGAGGATTGGTGGTCCGGTGGAGTAGGGTTAATAAGACTGGGATGTAGGGGTCTGTGGCTCTGTATTGCCGTTTCTCTTGTTGCTTCATTATCCATCCTTATGGACGTTATATATGCATATATATATATGTATATGTATATGTGCATGCACATGTGTATACATGTATATTGTTAAACAGTATCGGTTGATACATTTATTAGTGATATTATACTGGTTATATATGATCAATACTTACCTCCCTTTTGTACTGACCTTGGGCCTGATTCAGAGCTACGGCCGCCGTACCAGCGTAATGCCCGGCGTCACTATGGAAACGCCCGATCTAGTAGCGCCGTAGGGACGCTGGAGGGGACGTCCCCCAGCGTCCCTACGCTGAAGTTAGTGTAGGGGGGCGGGAGGAGGGGAGGGAATGAGGCTGGGAGGGCATGAGGCTGGGAGGGCGGCGTTAACGTACTAACGCCGCCGTCCCAGCGTATCAACTCTCCCTTACGCCGGCTGTAGTTAGGGTAGCCTTTAGCCGGCGTAAGGGAGAGTTAATACGCTCCTACAAGGGGGAGTGTCGGGCCAGAGCAGCGATGTTACGCTGAGCGCTACAGCACTCAGTGTAACATCGTAGCTCTGGATCAGGCCCCTTGTGTGTATGATATAATAATACAAGGGATCAAGTTTGATATTTAATATTTAAGGCAGTATGTTTCCGAAAAAACTCAATTACCACTATGGGGATTATTATTTTCATGGGTTTAACTTACTTCAAAATTGTTTATATAATATAATATTACTAATTTATTAGTGAAGATTAATTTTTATTCTAAAAGGTATATGCCAACACACCTATTAGCAATAACTAAATTGTATGTTGTTTTGAATTTTGTATAGGTATTTATTTTGTTTATATAGAATGGTACTGAAAAAGACCAGTTATTATTACATTTTATTTGTATTTTTAGCATATGCTTAGCAGTGTATTATATGTTTTATACATTTTATTTGTATTTTTAGCATATGCTTAGCAGTGTATTATATGTTTTATACCCGCCCATCATTATTAGATCTCTTCAACACTGTGATTTATTGGAACTATATAATCACAGGTGAGAAATCAATGGACAATAATTTGATTGGGTGGGCGGTATATAAAGGAGGACCTTTCAGTAAGCCCTCCATGCTCTCTGATGAAATCACCCCTGAGGCGAAGAAACGCGTAAGAGGGGTTTACTAGTGGTCATAATCCTTGAATTTGTCCAGCTCTGTGGCTCCTATGCTGGATCCTTTATTCTGTACTCCGCTTTGGCTATTTACGGAATACTGCCGCTATAGCACTGAACCGGACCCTGGGATATACCCCGGCATTACCCCCATGTGGGTTTGTTTACTTCGTATCAGCTGAGCTGAACGAGAGGAGGGAACAAACAATAACACAGACGTCAGCATGAGTCATGTCAACTATAGAGACGCAGATAACAGCTTCAGACTCTACAGGAGCCGATAGGACAACTCCTTTCCTCCGTTGATTGAGTGAGACCGAACGTCTCCAGAGGGCAGGCGGGACGCCGCCGGTCCGTGGAGCCGACAGAGGGACATTGCATATCGGGTGAGGCGATTCCTGTTTCTATACCACCGCTTATAGTCCTACTGCTAAGGCTCTTGATATATCATTGCCAACTGATAATCAGTCTCTCTATACGCTACTGTGTTTTCAAAATTACGATCTGCACAAACCTCTCTCCATTTCAATTACCATCCCATGCTATAGCGCTCAGTCCATATCCAGTTATTTCTCTTGTCTAAATTGAGAAGAAACCATCACTATCCTGTGCAACAAATTGCTACAATAAGACTCATCTCTACAGTGCAGACATTGTAGACATCTGTGCCATTGTTGCCACTTGTTGCTATTTCTGCCTATAAGCTGGTGAATAATTTTGTGGACTGAAATTTAACACTTGGATCTATATACTGGATATTGTGACATTGCTATTTTTTAAGGAGATATTGATTCTGTTATATTGACTACTAGTTACCTATATTGTGTTATTTTATATATTGCTAATTTTAGCACATATGGTTATATAATAAACTGTTTCTCTTTGGAGGTGGGTTCCTCTGTTAGGAAGCAGCTACGACACATAAAAATATAGATGGTGGTCAAGTCCTAGCGCCAAAAAGATTACTTATTGTCTTGTTTGTATTTCAAATAGATACTGAGAATTCTAATGCAGAGTTGGGTAATGTCTTTAAAAGGCAAATATAACTTTTCTTATTCAAAGATAGAAACTTCTCTGGCTAAAAGTGTGGCAACATGACTCCAATTTTACCCCTGTGGATCACACATTTAAGTTTGAAAAGTTAGGGAATAGAAAGTTTTTATGCAGGTCTGGTATATAATCAATGGGGTAGATCCAGAACTACGTTTGCCGTACGTTTACTAGCGTATTTTCGTGTGCGTACCTTCTATACACTCCCCTAGGCACACCCCTTGAATGTACGTATTTTGTCAAGATACGCTTTTCAAACCCTACCTTAATTTTTGCCAACGTAACTGCAGAGATCCGCACACGTACGTATGGGCAACACGTATTTATGCAGCTAAGCACGCCCATACTGTACACTTTAATTACAAACCCCCGCCTACTTAACGTATTTCAGGACTCACGTAAAATTGGCTCATAAGCATTGTTCTGGATCTGGCCCAATGTCACTGTTCTTTTTACATAATATTTAATTTTATATAATTTTATATAACTATGTGAAACTTATTTGCTGAGCTTTAAAAGTAATGAAGAATCCTTGTATCTGTTTCTATGATAAAAGATTGTATTCAAGAATATGGCTCATCGTCCATTTAACATGTACCCCCAAGGCCTGAGCAGCGTGAGCTCTGATCACCCTTCTTTGACAGGTATAGTGATTTGATCTGATTTAATATACTTTTAATTTCCATTACATTTTACAACAATATAAACAACATAAATTACAAAGCAAGCAACCATGAAGCCATGCTAGTAAATGTTATGCTAAAAAACTTAATCATTTAAACTAAATAAAAAAATGTAAAAATACAAAGACAAACACAACAGAAAAGTTTGCATATTAGCAGTCTTCGACAGCCCCCAAATATGACCGTTATTAGCATTATCTCTGTAATTTAAGGGAATTTGAACCATATGCCCAGTTAACCATTGTGTTACAATGAACATCATTATTATTCTTTTTTATTTAACAAGTCTAAACATGTGGGATAATAATCTGCATTTTAAAGGATAGGTATAACATAGGATTATACTTACAATATGATTACAGAATGAACTATTGTACCTAAAAATGTCATTTTTTTTTGTGTACAATGCAGAGAAGTTGTGAACTGTCATTATTAAATTTATCTGAAAGACCACTTTCCCCACAATGGGATAGGTGCACAGAGGAGTTTGGGTATAAACTGTTATTAAATTAGCATACAATCACCTCAGGGGTATTGATATTTTAGGGTTCCATGGCAAAATAGTAAAAACTTAGAACCATATTCAGAGATAAGAAAGAGTTAGGTGCCAGCCCTCTGAAACTGCCCCCTATTTTAAGGTGCCTAATGGCAGTTAAGAGTACCATAGGCTACCTTATTTTACTGTGCATATTTTCCTTCTTAAAAAGGAAAATACGCACAAAGAATGCCTCTCTCTGCCCTTCCCGGCTAATCTACATCTCCCCACCCACCCACTTCTTCCTAAATACTCCCTGAGGCGGCACTGGTATTCTACTTGACCGCACGTACTCGGTACATAGATTGTGTAAATTGCGTAAATAAATCTTAATTCTCCATACTTAAGAAGCTTCTTAAGCAGAAGCTTCTTAAGTGTGAATCCGTACAACGGTGTGATAACCACCTCTTATCTGAGCTATAATGGTACATCAAATGAATTAGTATCTGATACATCAAGTGATTAGACTATTACTATTGCTATCTTAACTCAACATCTAATAAATTAGCTCTCTCTTATCTGATACATCAAATAATTAGACTCTCTCCTAACCCAAACCCTTGAGAATATTTTGATGCTGGATGAGTTACATTGTAATTGTATTGTATAAACCTGTTGGATAAACTGAATTCACTCGACAGTGATACTTTCAATAATATATATTTAGGTTCACCTAACTCACCCATCCTGCTCCTAACCTGCCCCCCCCCCATTTTAGGTACCTTATGGCACATAAGAGTGCCCTAGTGCTACCTTAACTAACCGTTAATCCTTCTTAAGAAAGAAACTACATACAGACAATGCCTCTCCCCATTAGGCCGCCTCTTTCTGACTAAACTAACTAAACCTAACTGGTACGTAAATTGTGTAAATGGTCATTTTTTTATTTATGCTTCTAAGAAGCCGAAGCTTCTAAGGTGTGAATCAGGTCTTAAGTTTTTAATATATCGCTGTGGAAGCCTGAAATGTTTTAGAATTTTATATTGCAAGTTTAATAAAGATGACTGATTTTAACAAATAAAATAATTGGTCATTAAATTAGATCCAGAGTGCCATTTAGAGGTTTCTTTTGCACACAATACCCCTGAGGCGAATGTATACTTATTTACTAACATTTTCTTTTTGTGCCAAGGTAATCCCATACTCGCCAACATGTTTTCATGACTAAAATTGTACATATGGGGCATATCAAATAGAGAAGGCATGTCATTCCCCACGCATAGGGTGTGTCTTTCCCCATGTTATGGGTGCCGCACACCAGGCTACAAAGTCTAATTAGGGCCAGGCCTTTGCTAGGGCCCCTGATGGTGGGGATAGAATCGTGCAGCAGGCACCCAACAGTACATTGCTCCCAGAGTAGCAAAAATAGTTTTGGAGACAGACATCACAATGGGACAAGGACTGAGCAGGTACAATGGGAACAAGGACTGACAGACGAGACAAGAAAACCAAATCAAGACAGGTATACAGGTGCAAGGTAAATGTCACAAACGAGGGACTTACCGCATGAGAAGTTGCCAGTCGGTGGCAATCTCTAGCCGTGCCTGCACTGTGTCTTCATGGAGGTGACACTCAACATATTGTCCTGTGTCTCTCTGGCAGTGTCTTGGCGCCAAGCTCTAGTGCATGGGTGCCGCCATATTGGACTTGGTCAGCTGACGTACCCAGTCAATCAGATTCAAGCTGATTTCACCACATGACCAGGCCATCCAATCCTGGCCAGAGGTGCTCTATTTAAGTCAGCAGCACAGTGTAAACTGTGCCAGAACTTGTCCTTTCAAGGTGCCTGGTTGCTACTGAGCCACGCTGCAGTAAACCTCAGATAGCCTGTTAAGTCTGTCAGGTCAAGATCCAGTTCTGGTTAAGTCCAGATCCAGTCTTAGTTAAGTCCAGTCCAGGTTAAGTCTGTCAAGTCCTAGTAAAGTCCAGTCCAGGTCAAGTCTTTCAAGTCCAGACCTAGTCCTGGTCCAGGTTAAGTCCAGTCCAGGTTAAGTCAAGCTTGTCCAGTCCAGTTCCAGTCCAGGTTAGGTCAGGCTTGTCCAGTTCCAGTCCTGGTCCAGTCCAGGTCTAGTCAAGACAAATCTGTCCAGTCAAATCCTGGTCCAGTCCAGGCCAAGTCTGTCCAGTCCATTACTGGTCCAGTCCAGGTCAAGTCAAGCCAAGTCTGTCCAGTCCAGCCCTGGTTCTGTCTAAGTCAAATCTAAGCTACTCAAGTCCTACCTTCCCATCAACAACATTGCATAGCTTATGAGCAGTACTTACATAAGGCCCTTCAGCTTCTGCTATACTGTTGAGACACTATCATGTCCCTAGAAACCTAGACTGAGGCAGGACAATGAACACTCAGGGGCCTTGTTGGAAGCAGGGCTAAAGAGCAAGGCAGGGAACTAAGAGGCAAGAGACAAACAGATGAGACAAGGCAAACATAAGAAAAATAACAAGAAAATAACAGATACAGGCTAGAGCAGACTAACCAGGAAGGGATCAGGACAGACAGTATCAACAGCAAGAGTTCTTCCTTTTGGGTATTTAAACACTGAACATCCAGTCAGGGCTGGAGAGCCTCCCAGCTATGATTGATCTGAGTCCTGACTAGTAGGCACCAGCTGAGGCCTATTAATCAGGCTATCTGTAAAGATCAAAAATGTATAGCTGAGGAGTCTGTAAGTCCTTAATGTAAAGAGGTAAGAATGCAATGTATTTATAAACTATTATTCAATAGAACTTGGGGTAGGACCTAAGCATTTGTATGGTTTTGTATGGTTTCCTCATAATGGTTGACCGTTAACTAGGAGGAGTTGGACTATGTAAAGTGGAAACAAATAAATTCACTACACTTTATGCCATATGTTGGAGAGTACAAACTGAAACATAGTGTGATACAGCTAATAACTGCTTCACTTAAAATAGGCTATAACTTATCATGACATGCAGGAATTTTTTCAAAGACTACAAAAAAGAATAAGTAACTATAATAATAATTAGTTCATAATAGTTAATTAACAATTAACTACAAAAAATGGGGTAGATCCAGAACTACGTGTGTGCGTACATATTTTCGCGGTGCGTATTTTCGTACACGTAAGATCGCTACACTCCCCACGGCACACCCCCTGCACGGACGTATTTTCTCAAATTACACGACCCAAACCCTACCTTAACTTTTCCTAACGTAACAGCATATGTCCGCTAACGGACGTACTGACTACGCGAACGTACGCAGCTTAGCACGCCCATACTGTACACTTTAAATACCACCCCCCGCCTACTTCACGTAAAACGCACGTATTGTTTACTAACGTAAATTTGGCACCCCCACACGTAAGTATTTACGTTTGAAATACGTGAATCACCCATACGTTCTAAAATACGCTACCTGAATGTGCATATTTTCTGTGGTGTGCATGCGCAGTGCGTACAAATCTGCGAATTTACATCTCCGCCACACGTAAATTCGTGGAAATGCGTAGTTCTGGATCTGCCCCCATGACTATAATAAATAAAAATAACAATAAGAATCATCAGGTAAATCCATAAGTGTTGTAAGTTGTGGTTGTATTTTGTACAAGTGGGACGGGTACATTAATATTTTTGTAATCACATGCCCTTTTATTTATTCAGGGGAGCTGTTAAAGGATTACCCTGTCTATCCAAATAAATCTATAACATATAAATGGTCCATAACTAAGTACGACAGTCCTACTTCATCTGATCCACGATGTCTTACGAGATTCTATGCCAGCTTTCTCGATTCACAGAGAGATTTTGCTTCAGGCCTCATTGGACCTCTTCTAATCTGCTCCAGGCAGACTTTGGATCGGGGAGGAAATCAGGTATCACAGAAGTAATGTGGAACACTGAAACTGAGACTAACACATATTATTAAAAATTCTTTTATGAGTGACAAAATCTTAAATCTTCAATTTTTTTTATTATGACTCACTCTTAACTCTCAAGTATACAAACATGCATACTCATATTAGAAAGAAAATTACATACAAGAATTCAAGAATAATCAATTTTTTTTATTTTACAGTCATTTAAAAAAAAATTATGTGGAAGTTGCTCAAATCAGATTAAAAAAAAAACCAGCACTCTTGAAATTAACCAGTAGCCAACCATGACATTCTATCTTTAAAATAAAAGTCAGAGAGATTCGTTACACATATTTGCAAATATATGATAAGCCACTAGCCACTTACAAGGCTTCTCTGTTTTAGTGGTCCTAACTCTAATACTGTCAGAATCCCAACTTTGGGTCATATATCATGTATTTTTGGCAAACTGGACCAGCTTCAGAGATTGAAAATAAGAGAGGAAAGTTACTCCTGGGCAAAACCATGTTGATTTTAGGGGAGTCATATTTCTTCTGTTGTACGCAGTATTAGAGTTGAGAGGTGGCATTTCTTAGCGGTAGTCTAACAGTGTTTAAATCTGGTCTCTATCTGTGTGTAGTAAGCAATTCGAAGATATATCCCTGCATGCAAAGAATACAATTAACTTGACTCCCCCTGAAATCAACATTATTTTGCCCATGTTTTCTTTCTTAATTTAAGTCTCTGAATCTGGTCCACTATGCCTTAGATGTAGGTCATATAGGTTAATGTCTAGGGTACAAAAGTGCCATTTTGTATAAGAAGAAGGTGGAAAGACCTGGGGTGAGGGTACTGGAGAAAAAAAGAATCAACACCCTGTCATAAGAATCTGAGAACATATCTAGATTAAAGCAGAGACTGGGCTAAGTTCAGGTTACTTGGGGAGGTTGTGGGGAAGCACAAACTTTTTTTTAGGTTTCAAAAACCTTTTGTATTCAGACTTTAATTCTTAATATCACAATAAAATTACACTGTACAACTGATATATAAGAGATACATATATAACAGTAACAAAAATTAGAATAATTAAGCAATACATAGCAATTAAGACAAAAAAGAAACAGGAATAATTTTGACATTCCTGGTACTTAAGATGCTATATATCTCCTAGGTAAATAAATAAATATATATATACCCTCAGACTTGTGGATCTACATTAGTCACTAATCACCTCCCTTTTTTTTTCTTATCAGGTCTTATTGACATTGAAAACATATTTTGTGATATACTGTTCTGATCATCCCTAAATCTCTACTATGCCTCTACAGATAAAACTTCATGGTTTTAATGTGGTATATCTTATAAATAGCAAAAGTTTTGCTATAGTAGTGTATTAAATGCAACCCCCATGTTGAAACCAGGATCCAGAACTTCGATAAAGCCAATGGATGCCAGCAAGGGGTCCTTAACAAACCTAGACAACTTTATGTTTTGCAATTCAATGTGTTTTTTTTATTTATTTTTTAATCAACAAATTAAACCATATCATTAAATAGTACATAAAAAGTCAGTTGCAGTCCCTGCAACAATGATGTTACTTTTTGGCTGTCTCTATTTCCAATAGGGGGACTTTTTAGATTTTTTTTTTATGAATTGGTAAGTATGCCGATTGGCATACTCAACCATTCATTTTCGCAGACCCGCAGGATCCGCCATTGACAGCTCTGGAGAGGACTTTAAGTGTTAGGGCCATAGAAGGGGAGGGTTAGAGTCAGGCTGCGGGGAGGGGTGTCTTAGGGTTAGGCTATAGACAAGGAAGTATTAGGGTTAGTGTCAGGCTAGGGAGAGAGGAGGGTTAGGGTCAGGCTGCGAGGAAGGGAGGGTTAGGGTCAGGCTGTGGGGAAAGGAAGGGTTAGGGTAATGGAAGGTGAGGGTTAGAGTTAGAATTAGGGGAAGGGTTGGGGTAGTTTTTAGCCTTACCTTTCGGAGCAACGTGTTCAGGGATTGTTTGCTATGCTTCATCGAGGCATTAGCAATCGATATCCCAGCCAGTTCAAAACTTAGGGTGGGAGAGAATGGCCCTATTGAAATAGGCCCGTTCTTAGCGGGGACCTACACCCATAAAAAGTGCATATTGATGATATATAAAAGAAATATATTTGTATATCCACTAATGTGGATCTTTAAATGACAATTATTTGCACAACATTGTTGATATGTATCGTATGGATATTAAACCTATTTCTCTGTAGATTTTGATAATCAGTTTATAAAATATTTATATTAATATCACATAAAAAATACAAAAAATATATTAATATACATATATATTAATAGAATATAACAAAATATACATTAAGATCTCACATATTTATAGACAGACTAACTGCTAACAATTCTAAAAAGATGAATCTGTGATATTATATTCCCTTTTTCAAGTAGAAAAGTAATATTTGAATATTATATAAACTTTTTTCAGATCATCACAGATAAAGAATATATACTTTTCTTCTCTGATTTTGATGAGACTATTAGTTGGTTCTCAGGAAAAAATATCCAGATTATTCAAAAATCCTCACCAATTAACAGAACTATAAGTGAGACTTCTCTGAAACAGAGTCTGATTCACAGTAAGTATAATGTGGTTATATGCAGCAGAGAACGTGTTGGTATTTCCAGTTTCTTGGAAATACTGTAAATAATTGTATACTTCTTACTCTTCTTATTCTTATTCTTCTTATTCTTCCTATTTTTCTTGTTATTATTACTACTACTACTAAACTATTGCAATGAAATTTATATCTTAAATTAGTTAAAAAATGTACACAACTCTGGGGTCAGTGTGCCTATACATAAGCCAACTTAGCAAGTGCACTGCACACTGGACTTCAGATCCAGAATAAATAAATAGTTATGTACCAAAATGAAAAACAAAAACTATATTTTAAAAATGTGAGATGCTTTATTTAAAAATATGCAGTGTTTTTATGTGTAAGAAACAAATGGCTTTTAACTGTGTATATATTAAGGACATTTTTTAATCAGTAAGAATGAAAGGGAAGCGCTTCTCCTAGAAAGAAATGTAAAAAAAATAAAAATTGTAAAAAATATTTTACAATCTGGTTTACTCCTTGTTGGCAGACTTCTCATTCTTACAGCAATAGTTGAATGTGTTTATTTATTAGATTTACCCTTTTTTTAAATTGATATTTGCTTGATTAATAATGTCATAAATTGCGATAAAATTTAATTTTCTCATAAAGCTTATTATTAGTAATATTTTAAATTTAATTATACCTTTTGGTACTGAGCTTTTGATAGATATATATAAGACAATATATATATATATATATATACACACAAGGGTGGTATTTTTCAATGGAAAAAAAAGTGTTTAGCAGTTGAACATGTGCACTAATGTGCGCTCATTCTCAGTACAGATCTGGATGCAGAGTACTGTACATTTTTGACTGCGAAGTGGATTAGGGAAAGTGATTCAGACTCCGCTAAGCGTCTTCTATACTATCTAGACTCGCCACTGTCCTCTTATTTAATGTGAGGACAACGTTTAAGTTTTAAAGTAGGGAGTAAGTAGTTGATTAATGGCATTACCTCCCATCATAGATGCTAGAGGCTAACACAGCAGAATAATTTAAACATGCATGGGTTAAACTTCAGTATGTCCTAAGTATTAAACAGAGCTGATGACTAAATAGGGGTCTATGGCCGGGGAAATAGTTGCAGCTCCAATCTTTGGCACTGATACAGATGACAATTTTTTTTTTTATGACTGTATATGTTTAATAAAGAATATTTAAATCCTGGAATGGGGACAGTGTTGAATTGATTTGTTTTGATAGGTACCTATTCTGGTTAGGTTTAGGCTGAGGGAAGGGTTAAGGTTAGGTTGTGGAACAGCTTAGAAAAAGGGTTAGGCTTTGGAGAGGGAATGGTTAAGGTTAGACTGCGGGACAACGATGGTTAGGGTTAGGGGAGGGTTAAGGTTAGGCTACAGGACAGAAATGGTTAGGAAAGAATTAAACTTACAAATATATAGCAGTGCGATATAGCTGTCTGAGAAATAACAATCTCGGCAAGGTGAAATTTAATTCAATGTATTATACGAAAGGTGTATTCATGCACAATAATTCATAACAACAATAATTTAAAACAACAACACATGTAAATACATGACAGAACATATCACCATAACACTTGAGTAGAATGTTCCTACATGGAAAAAGCCAATGGTGGCTATATTGCAACAGTAATATATAATCCCAATGGACATAAATCATGGGGCTCTCCAATATATGAGTTAGTGTAAATGAGGTACTTCTTTATGGAGGCATGATTCTGGTCTCTTAGAAGGCAGCGCAATATTACATATCCACATTTATTGGTGTGTTCTAGGAAAGATGTTGCAAATGAATGTAAGACAGCTGAGTACCTTGTCCCAGGTAAAGCCCAGTACTGAACACCGTCAATTGTATATGTGCTGTTGAGAACTGATAGCATACAAATTGACAAACGGCTAAGTACCTCTGTTGGTGAAATTCCAGTACCAAACACCACCAGTTTGATGCTTTAAATGTTATAGAGAGTGAGAACGCCTAGTGGAGGTGGTAACCCTTGTGGGAGCAGATAGCACTCAGTATAGACAGGCAGATAAGTACCTTACTCAATGTAACTGCGGTACCAGACACCACCAGTCTAATAATTAGGAAGGTGGTGGGAAAGGCTTAGATAAGATGAATATAACATATGCTTCAAACTCACGCTGTAATGCTGTGACCTCGTCGCTAATCAGCCAATGGCTGCTGGGATAGCAACTCGGAAAGTATTTGACGAGAGGTTTGCCAGAAGGGAATTATATTTCTCTGAAGGAATGCAGAACATTACTTTACAAAAGCAGGATAAAAATAATATGAATGTAGATATTAGTAGACATTTCATTTAGAAAATGTACACAAACAAAGGCTACTGTTTGAAAGAAAGCTTTTTATTGAGATCTCCAGGCTGATTTTATCCAAGTCATTGTCTAACCAGATTTAAACATACACTTAGGATCTACCTCTTTATTATCAATCAGCTTATATAATCTACTAGTATTTGTCGATAGAGTGAGAGTCTACCATTGGGACTGTGCAATAATTTATTAGTAGATCTATAATAGTTATATACATTTGTATATTTAATGTGTCTCTAGTTGTGTATATCTGGTACCGGATTTGTTTTATTTAATAAGGTATTATAATTATTGTTATTATTTGGAAGGTTTTTTATGTTTTTGATGTTTTTTACTTTTTTTTTAATTTACTTTAAATATATACTGCTCCACTTAATGGCACTGGTTACACCCTCTTTTATATTATCTTTACTTTTTGAAGGGCCACCAACCCTTTGAAGTTGGTCCCTACCGCCATTAAATTGGTTTGTTGTTTTTTTTCTTTTTTGCTTGGATATATGGGGGAGACCGCAGGAATACTTGCCCTAACACCATCTTTAGATGTTGTTATATTGAGTATTTTGTAAATTCAGCAATCAGCTGGCCCGCATTCATTAGCGCGGACCTGGCATCAGGGAATCAATGCTAATGAACGCATTGCCATTTACAATGCCTTAATTTTCAAAAGATAAAGACCATTTTCAGGTGTCTCCACCCCTTTGGGTACATATTACTTGTTTAGTTGCCTTGACGAAGAAGACCTTTATATCTCCCTCATGTTTCTTATTAATATGTCAAGATACCGAGTGTAATGTGTTGCCTCTCGGTATGTTGCAGCAGAGTTCCATAAAACGAGCACTCAGCGTTCTAACCATTCTGCTGTCACACTGCAACATGGGCCTGATCCAGACCTATGCTCGGGTGTGTTTTTATGAGTGTCGTAAGCATAAAAACGACCATTCATACTTACTGCGCATGCGCGGAGCAGTTGTTATGCTCATATTACGCTACGAAATTCAGAGCATATAAACCTTGATCGTAAATAGGGGGCCATGCCTGCCATACGAAATTCATAAATACGCACCAAGGGCGGGGTGGGGCATTTAAATCGTACAGTATGGGCGTGCTAAGTATCCTATCTATGCATTGAGCTTACGGACGCCCGCGGTTACGATCAGAAAAGTTAGGGTAGGGTTTGCTGTGCGTAAGAAGGCAAAACTAAGTACAACCAAGGGGAGTGCATCATAGGTACGCTGGCGTAAGTACGCTACAAACATGAGAGTTTAATGAGCATAGGTCTGGATCAGGCCCCATGAGATCAAGTATATGACAAAAAAAACAATACTAGAGCGCTAGTATAAGTGTATAGTTTTATTAAGACTAGAAATAGTGACATAAAAAATATATTATAAAACCATAATATAAATCTTGCAATTATACACCATAAAAATACACTGTATAGCACATTAGTATACTTCTGTGTGCACCTTTATGGACAATAAATCACCACACTAGTAGTACTGATAACCAATTGATGTCACTCAAAATAAAGAAAGTGCAAATATAACTGTTGTTAATACTCCATTTCCTTTGATACCACAGGCAATATCACCTATAAAGATATTAAGCAGCACTGGTCTAAGTACATAACCCTGTGGTACTCCACTGGTTTCCTTACCATCCCCAGAAGGGAGTCAATTTACTACTACCCCTTACTTGTTGTAAGTCATTTGTATTGCTCTTTTCAATATTCTTCTAAACATTCTTATGTCTACAGTCCTCTCCCTTGTGCACATGACTAAATTATTGCTTAGTATTATTAAAAAGATTCATATTTTTTCTTATTTCCTCTTTGATCATTATTACTATTATTACTATTATTATTTTTTTGTTGTCTAAATTTATATTGATTAGTTTTATAGTCATTTTGATTTTTTCACAATAATTACATTACTTTCAAACCTCTCTATGCGTTGACAGAAGATTTAGTCCTTTGCCAAAAACAATGGATCATCTTTAAATTTAAAGCAGTTTTTCTCATTTTTATAGCAATTTTTGCCTCCTTTTCTTTCTCTGTATAAATGTAAGAGCATTGTTAATTTTAGGGAGAGTAAACCTAAAATTGAAATTTACCATTTGACAAAATATATATACGTATCAATTGAAGATGTCTATAATATAAGTAATAACTATGAATATAAATAAGTAAACACAATGGGCCTGATCCAGAACAATGCTTCTGAGCGAATTTACGCGTGGCGGAGACGTAAAATCGCCTTTTGGTAAGTACTGTGCATGCACATCATAGAAAATACGCTCATTAGCGTAATTGTGAACGTATGGGCCATTCACGTATGTGTCACGTTATACTTACGTGTGGGTGTGCCAATTTTACGTTACTCCAAAATACGTCTGAAATACGTTAAGTAGACGGGGGGTTGTATTTAAAGTGTACAGTATGGGCGTGCTTAGCTGCGTAAATTCGTCTTGCCCATACGGACATGTGCGGATCTCTGCAGTTACGTTGGCAAAAATTAAGGTAGGGTTTGGAAAGCGTATCTTGACAAAATCCGTACGTTCAAGGGGTGTGCCGAGGGGAGTGTAACGAATTTACGCACACGAAAATACGCTATGCGAATAAACGTACGGCAAACGTAGTTCTGGATTTGCCCCAATATTATTTTCTCTTGTTGATTTACTCTCCCTAGCTGTTTGAAATACTATTATGACAGGTTTCATTTGTTTCCTGTTGTTTCTTGTAACCTAATTAATCTCTATTTTTATTTTTATCTTTTCTTATTATCTGTTATGCTTATAACTGTTTATTTATCTTTTGAATGATGTAACATATACATATATGTATTCAATTTTTTTTATATTTTATAGTCATTGTTATTTATTCAGAGTTTTTTTTACTCTTCTACTTTTACTTACGGTAGTAGTAATCTTGTGATGCCAGCTTAATTTAGATACCTGATGTTTAGTAATTAAGCCTCGATTTAACCTTGGAACTGAATGTTGGAGTTCACTCCTTGCAGAAACCTGACTGGAGAAACGCATCAGAGGTGCTTCATTGTTCTTTCATATCTTTTATTTGTCTCTCTAACATTTGATATATGAGTGGATTTAGCTATCTTACTTTATTAGTTTTTCACTCTGCGGTAGCATGCACTGTGCCTTCTATTAGAGTCAACAGTCAAGCTGCGGCTTCTTAAGTGTGGTCCTTTAGGAAATAACCTACTGTGCATGCTTAGTAGGTCATTTATGGAATCTACGTACCATTTAGGTATGTAGATTAAGTAAGTGCAGTTTTTAAAGGCCACATTTAGAAATTTAAGAAAGAAGAAGCGTGCCACAGCAGCCTCTGTCCTTTTTTTTTTAACATTAACTTTTTATTATATTTTTCAAATAATTAAAGGGTACATAAACAAAAAAAGAGGGGGGGGGGAACATTTAGGTCATAAATCATATAAAATTGTTATATCAATAAACAATAATTACATAAACTCAACCTGGTTTGGTTTGTTTCCTCATTATATCTGGTACAAGCATATCTACAGAAGTATTGAATCCCAAGTTACAGAAACAACTGGAGCAAACAAAAACACAGGTCGGCCGTTAGGTGGAGTATACACATAACATATAAGGGA
>WWET01002983.1:131266-143592 GCA_011038615.1 Limnodynastes dumerilii
AACAGATGAAATCTGACTACCCTGAAATCAAAATGGTTTAGCCCAGGAATAACTTTACAAACACAGAATGGAAGTTGCGCAATCAACTTATAGGTAAATGCAAGAAGGTGCATTCCACACAAAATGGAAGCTGCTAGCCACAGAAACATAGGAAAGAAAATGCCTTAGAAACACTGCCATTAACCAATAACAGATGATACCATCTATCTGTAAAATAAAATGCAGAAATGTCCGTTAAACATATTTGCAAATATATGATAAGCCACCAGCCCTATTAAGGCCTTTCTGCATATGGTGGTCCTAACTCTAACAATGAGAGCCCCAATGTTGGGTCATATATATATGTTTTTAAATTGAGAGCCCACTTACCTCAGAAGACACCCCTTAAAGCCTCCAAAATAGCTGCTGGTGAACAACACCCCCTCTCAGCTGCTGCTCCCAGACATGCTCCCAAACAGTATACACACAAAATGGAAGTTGCTCAATCAATTTATAGGTAAATGCAAACAAGTGCATGAATGGCAGGGGTAAAATGTACAGTGTGGTTATCACCACCAACTTAGGTGTGGATCAGCGGTTGCACAGACTGCTGATCCACAAGTGTGACTTAAGGCTGCCTTATGGCACGGTAGGTCACATTAGTTACGAACGAGAGAGGGGAGTTCACGTGTGAATGGACAGACCCCCACAAGAAGGGAATGCATGTGAGGGTCTGGATCCGCTCCACACTTTAGAAATATCAACAACGGACCAGATGCAGACTTCCGACATTCCCCCATATTCTGTGTATTCTGATTGTATATTGTCAAATTTTGTACATGCATAAGTCTGACTTAATCGCTACACATTCCACATAAAAATAACACTTCTGACAGTTTTCGCAGGCTTTGTTGAGCTCCAAATATGCAACACTTAGGATTACAATGTACAGTATAGGTGTATAGGTGTGACTACATATCAATATAAATTTCCAATCTTGAATCCGCTCAGGTGTGGGCTCTGTTGGGGGGAAGGGCTGTTGCCTCTGCAGTATATTGGGGCTGCACACTCCATACACAAACCTCCCAAGTGTCCTGATTCCAGCGGGACATTCCCACTTTTGGGAGACCGTCCCGATCGCTTTACATCGTGTCCAGAGAAATTAGTTTTTTAATGAGTTTAGCCTGTGTCACTGTGATATGCAGCTTTGTCACATAACTATTAGTAATAAGGGGCTCCTACGGAAGCCCTGTAGGACCAAATCTGTTTATGTGAATAGCAGTGACCTAACATATATGGCCACAGCCATTCTAGAAAACAGATTTTGTCCTTTATAACCAGCAATGCATCACAGAACCGCACCATGAGACTGAGAGGGAAAGACAGAGATGGAGCGCCACGGAGGAGGGTAATAGAAGAGAGAAAATATCAAAGGTAAGAAAGACAACAAATAATAATAATAATAATAATGAGGCAGACAATATGGAGGATGGACAAAAAATAAAGGGGCAGACAATATGGAAGCTGGACAAACAATAAAGGGGGTAGACATATGGAGGCTGGACATATAAACAGGGGCAGACCAGGGGTTTCACAATTTTTTTTTTTGGGGGGGGGCAAGAATTTAGCCTTCCCCTTGGTGCGTAATAGGTATGATTGTGTCCCTGTCAAAGTGGGCATGGTCAACCAGTACTCCATCATATGCCACCAGCCCTCCCATCATATGCCACCAGTACCTCAGTACTTCCATCATATGCCACCAGTGCCCCAGTACTCCCGTCATGTGCTGCCAGCCATGGTTTTTTTTACCTTAAAAAACAACCTAAAAAATATACTCAAGCACTTAAAATATGGACAATAACAGACAGCTTGTCTTAAGACAAGTTAGAAGCTTGTCAAAAACTATAACAAGGGGACAATAATATGAGACTATAGCACCAGAAAATAAAAAAAAAATATATATTGATAAAAAAATTATGATAAAAGACTGACTTCTTGATATCAACAATCTAACAATTTATTAAACATAAATAATTAAAACATATTAGTAATCCTGCAATGCCATAGCATGACGTCTTTAAATACCCTGGCCACAGGTATAGTGAACAGATGTTCAGAAACCAAAATAACACAAAATATGTCAAATGAAATATTCTTCCAAATGTTAGTCTAATATGAAGATTGATGATGAAAGATCTTTAATTAATTGTTAATATGTTTTAATTATTTATGTTAAATAAATTGTTAAATTGTTGAAATCAAGAAGCCTTTTTTTTTTCTGGCACTATAGTCTCATATTATTGTCCTCTTTTTTTTTTTTACCATACCTCTTTCTCTGCGGTGCTCTTTCTTCCTCCTCCACGTTCATACAGGAAGTTCCTGTTTGAGTGTCTGAGACATTTACATAGAGCAGCTGAAATCAGCTGTACTATGTAACTGCCGCGGCAGCTCATAGAGGAGCCAGTCTCCATAGTGGGGGGGGGGCAGACATATGGAGGCTGAACATATAAACAGGGGCAGACATGTGGATGGCTGGGTACATACATGGATTGAACAGTGGACCGTATTCAGAATTAAGAACGTCTGGTAATTTACGCACGCAAAATGCGTAAGTGGAGTGATTTCTATTCAGGGCGCATGTGCAGAACATGATGAGATGAGATACGAAGCGTAATTGGAATGATGCGTAAGTAATTTCCGTACGTCAAAAAATGCGTACGAACATAAAAGATCGGACGGATTATTAATAAGTAGGCGTCAATCGGAATGTAAATAGCAAAAAATAGGCGTGGTAATGCAGTAGACGTGCGGTTGTATTTGCGAACTATTTAACTGTAAGATGGAACTTAAAAAGCTATGGACTTCAGTCCAGAGTGCTCTGATCTTGGGGCATTCCCACCAGATATGTAAATACGATCCTCTACCATGGCATCCCCTCCAACATCTGTCATCTATGTCTGTAGAAAATCCACCTATATAATAATTTATATCTGTTTTCCTTTATGCGAACACAAATAGAGGATGATGCAATTGATTCTTTTATTTCGTCCCACTCATCTGATTCAAGCGGAGTTTCCAACTCTGCATTCCAAGCTCTCTCAAAGGTCTCTAAAGTGTCTAAAGTAGAGGGAGCTAAGATGTGATACAAAGTTAAGGTCAGACCCTTAAAAGAAGTACGTCTTCGGCAGAGCGCTTCAAATTGGGAAGGTTGTCGATTATGTATAATATCTTTAATAGATGTGTAAAAATGTGGCATCTGGAGGTATTGATAGAAACAGTTGTGTGGGATAGAGTGGGACTCTCTTAAATCAGAGAATGGTGGGAATCCAGTGCTAGAAAGTAAGTCATTGAGATAATATATACCCTTAGATGTCCAAGTGGAAAAAGCAGCAGGATTGCAACCAGGGGGAAAGCTGGGGTTATCACATAGTGGGATAATTGGGCTCGGGGATTCGGATATCTTATATTTATTTTTAACTCCGTCCCATATGTTAAGATAGTGATTGACGACTGGATGAGAGATTGCCGCTAGAGGACGAGCTAATCTAGGTAGCCACAGTAATGTGTCTATGAATGCGATTCCAACGGAATGTGCCTCAATCCTGGACCATATTCTTGTTGTAGTTTTAGAGCACCATATGATGCATTGAGCTAGATGGGCTGATAGATAATATCTATGGAGGTTTGGCAGTCCCAGACCGCCCCCCGTTGTTGATCCGTACATGACTTTTAGACGCACACGTGGGCGTTTCCCTTTCCATACAAATCTGTTTATATGGAATTGCAAAGATTTAAAAAATTGTGGAGGGATTCTGACCGGGAGGGCCTGAAATAGGTACAATAACCTGGGGAGAATGTTCATTTTAATCGATGTGATTCGCCCCACCCATGAGATAAACATGGTATTCCATTTCTCTAAATCTGTCTTAATTTGGGAGAAAAGTGTAGGGTAGTTAGATTGAAATAATTGGGTGTATGTTTTGGTGAGATGGATCCCTAAACATTTTTTTTTTTTTGGTGCCATTTAAAAGGAAAGAGTTGATCTAAATAGTGGCGTAAGGTATCTGGCAGGTAGTAATCTAGGGTTTCTGTTTTTTGAGAGTTGATTTTATACCCAGAATGCCTACCGTATGCCTGTATTTCTGCTAAGACCGCTGGGAGGAAGGATGCTGGATTAGTGATAGAGAGGAGGACATCATCAGCATAAAGGGCTATTTTATGGGCTTCTGGTCCTACCATTACTCCATAAATGGAGGGATTAGATCGGATACACTGGGCCAATGGTTCAATTAACATTGCGAATATGAGAGGAGACAGGGGGCAACCCTGCCTCGTCCCGTTAGAGATTGTAAATGGGGTAGAAGTCACTCCATTTACCGTCACTGTTGCTGTTGGGGTGTGATATAACGCAGTATGCCCTTCATAAATCGTCCCAAGAAGCCTATTAAACCTAAAACCCCTTGTAAAATAGACCATGAGACCCGGTCGAAGGTGGAGTGTATAATGTCTACCGCCCGCCTCGTATTATCTAAAGCTTGTCTACCTAATATAAATCCAGTTTGATCTGGATGGACTAGTGAAGGCAATATGGGGTTCAGTCGTAAAGCTAAGATTTTGGCAAAAATCCGCAAATCGACGTTCAAAAGCGAGATTGGTCTATAGTTGCCGCATAATCCGGCAATGACAATAATATTAGCAAGGGTAGATTAGATTCAGGGAGAAACTGAGCTCCATCTAGGATCATGTTGAACACCTTAAGTAAAAAAGGGGCTAAAACAGTAGCATATTTTTTGTAGTATTGAGTAGTAAGTCCATCTGGACCAGGGGCCGAAGACGCTCTGAGTGTTTTGATGGCTGTCAATAACTCTTCAATCGTTATTTCTTTGTTAAGAGCCAATTGTTGGGTTTCAGAGAGAGTAGGAAGATGTAATGAATTAAGATAAGTAGCTAATTCTTCAGCTGGTGGGGTAAGATGAGGTTCGGATGTATGTAAATTGTATAGATCTTGGTAGAAGTCCCTGAATATTTGTGCCATTTTGGAAGGTTCATATATGGGGACTGAATCTGAAGAGGATTTTCAATTTAGTAATTATATTTAACGCTTGTCTATTGCGGAGTTTATTAGCTATAAGGGAGCCTGCCTTGTCTGACTTGTCATAGAATTTTTGACGTTTGAATTTTTGACTACGGGATAATAAATTAATTTGCCCTTTAAGACTTGTGATTTGTGCTACTAAAGTGGGTGTAGGGGAAATTTGACATTGTGCTGTTAATGCAACTAGCTGAGTTTCTAGTGTCGAAAGGGCTAGAGTGGAGGATTTTTTAAGGATTGCAGATTTATTTATAAGATGGCCCCTAATGGTGGCTTTGTGGGCTTCCCAAAGAATATTTGGTGAGATATCCTCAATATTATTTAGTTCAAAATAATTTTGAATGGCTGTTAAGAGTTCAAGTTTAGATTCAGGATTTAGCAAGATAGAGTCATCTAGTCTCTATCTACGCGATCTAGGATGGTGACGTAGTAGGGTGCAGGTAAAGGAGACTGCAGCATGGTCAGTCCAGGTTAAAGGATTGATGTCTGCTGTATTTATTATGGAAGATAGGGAATATGATATGAAGAACATATCTATCCGGGAGTAGCACCGGTGTGGGGCAGAGAAATAGGTGTAGTTTTTGGCGTCCTGATTTTTAAGGCGCCAGGTGTCCAATAAGAGGCGGGAGAGTAGATGTTTACGGACAGCTAATGAGTCAGTAGAATTGATTCGCAGGGTTGTCCCTTGGCTTTGGTGAGTTTTATCTAATGCCGGATTAAGAATTGTGTTAAAATCGCCCCCGAGAATTATATGACCCTGAGTGAATCTGTCTAATGTACGGAAAAATTTTGCAAAGAAGGCGGTCTGCGACTGATTAGGAGCATATAATAATGCTATGGTGATGGTTTCAGTAAGGATGGTACCTACAAGAATTAAAAAACGGCCCTCAGGAGCAGCATAGGGAGACTTCAACATAAAAGGCACAAGATTTCCTATCAGGATAGCAACCCCGCACTTCTTAACATCCGCCGGGGCAAAAATGTATGTGAAAATGACCTACTTTTTAGAGTGGAATGAGTACCGGTGAGGTGTGTCTCCTGGAGGAGCACGATGTCAGCACGATGTTCGCTTCAGAGCCGCCCAGACCAGAGCACGTTTCTTTGGAGTATTCAAGCCATTTACATTAATGGAAATACATTTCAATGAAGCCATTGCGGGATCGTAGACCAAAGCTGTTGTGGAATATAAATTAATTGATTAGTGACTGTGACTATAGAGGCTACCGACAGACCTGAGGACTGGAAGAAAAAGAAAAAGAACAAGAAAAAGAAGAAAAGTGCCACAAAAGGAGAGGAAAAGAAAGAACCCAAGTGGGTTTAAACCCTCAATTAACATCGTGATTATTTTTAATCTCCTCACACAAATTAGGAGGAAGATATGTTAATCAGATGCAAGGGTAAATGGGGGGTGGTCAACAAGGTGTAATTAAAGAAAGGTGTACCATCAGGCAACCCAGTCAATTCGGAATCAAAATAACATTATAAGGACATTATATAGGAATGGTTGATAGGGGAACTATGTATATCCCTGTGGGCAAAGAGGTATAAATACCTATAAAGGGATGGTAGGAAAACCTAAAGAATTTGCCATAAATTCAAAGAGGAGTATCAAGGAAAATCGAAATATGGCCATATATATGTGTATAGCTTCTAAATTAGCTAATAAAAATCAGTGTATATGATTGCAATAAATGTTTTTGAATATAAGTCTAAACTGGAAATCTAATTCCAACAAATGAAAACATTACAATTCAAAACATATTATTTAAATGCAATACTAAGCAACCTGTTAGTCAAAGACTTGCTTATAGACTATACAGAAATTATCAAATAAATTGGAACAGATACTAAAATCCAATTAATAAGAAAACTTTGATATGCCCAGATGGGGGTAGGGAGCTAGAAGCACTAGGCTCTAACATCTACCATGAGAAGGCCTAAGTACAGAAGGGCGAGCAGGTTTTGGTGGAGTAGGGGAGGAGGATGTGGAGGTAAGAGAAACTGGTGTAGGCAGAAGGTTAAGTCTTTTTAGAAGTGCTTGGCCTTGATCTACTGTTTTGATGGTGTGAGTGGTATCTTCTGTTGAAATCTGGAGGTGAAAGAGGAAGCCCCCACGATATCTATATTTGTGTTGGCGAAGGATTCTCGTGATTGGTAAAAGATCTCTTCGTTTTTGCAAAGTTGATGGAACTAAGTCCTGGAACAGTTGTAGGGATGCCCCGTTATTGGGAATGGTATCCATATTCCTTGTGAGCAGAAGGATTTTTTCTTTTGTACGGTAATAGTGAAACCGTATGATGATATCCCTGGGCCTTTGATCTGTTGATGATCGAGCTCGAAGTGCTCTATGAGCGCGGTCTAGAAGAAGCTCATCAGTGGTGGCATCAGGATGGATATGTTGAAAAAAATCTTTGAGATAGTCCGTAAGCTCTGAATATTTAACTGATTCGGGGACATTACAAAGACGCGCGTTATTTCTACGCGATCTGTTCTCGAGATCCTCCTGTTTCTCTTTAATTGTGTCGATTTCCGCACGTAGGGTTTGTAGCTCATTATCTATCTGGTTATGAGAGCGGCATAGATCAGCTGTCTTGGTCTCTAGGGCATCTGTACGGTTACCGAGAGAGGCAATCTCCGTTTTAAACTCACATATTGCTTTTTTCAGCTCCTGCTGGAAGGTTTATTAATAATTTCAATTCTTTCCCACTCCTTTCTCCCTCCGACACTGGGAATGTATTTAAGTTGGATGGGCAGGTTGCACTATAGGTACTGTTGGTTCAGCTGTCACTGTTAATTATGTGATCCTGTGCACCGAGGAGGCTAATAGGCCAAGATGTGCAACAGTAGTGAGGTTACACAAAATGGCGGGCGCCTTCTACGGTGTTAGAATGCTAGAGTTCGCCAATATTTTTAATGGAGCGATAATAAGCGCCTACCTGAGTGCCAAGGGTAGAATTTGTAGGAGAGTGCACTGCTAGAGAGTTCAGGGCCTGTTATGGACCGTCTATGTTGTCATGGCAATCAAGGTCCCAGGGGAGTAGAAAATGGCAGGTGGGGTCCGTTTTCCCGCCAAGCCTCTGCCGCAATAACTGTGGGCTCTCCGGGCAACAGCTGCCCGTTAGATGTTTAGGCTCAACCGTTGGGAGCTACACTAGGAAGAATCAGCGTGAGCAAGCCGGCTCTCCCGCTGCACAGTGCAATAAATGCGTCCCGTCCCGGTAAAGAAGATGGCGGCCAGAGTCCTCCACTAAGCCCCCTATGCGTCAACTGCACCCTAGCCGAACAAGGAGTGAGCGGTATCACTTCAAAAGGCCAAACCCTTGTCTCACCATTCACTGGACCCTCCGGAGCACAGGAAAAGCCGTCACTCTGCAGGTCCTGCCGAGCAACGCACCGCTGGTAAGCTCTCCGTCTCTGGCAGTTGCGGAGGCTCTGGGTAAATGGCCAATGTAGACTTTCAGTCTCTAGAAGGGTAGTGGATCGGAGAGGAGGAAATAATATATTGGTCGGGAGTGAAGAAAATCACTTTTTCCAGATAAAATGGGTATTATAGGGTATATAACTGTGGAGCTCTGCCAGAATACGTCCACTCACTCTTGCAGTCAGGCCATGCCCCCCTGTGAAGCACTTTTTATCTGCATATATCTAGTGGGATGAACATCTAGGCCAAACACTTATTTTTAACCACATGCTACACAAAGCACTAGAACCACCCTCTTGGTGGTGCAAGACACACCCACTTCCCCAAACACACCCACTAAGCAGAACAAGACACACACCCTCTACCATTCCGCAAAATTTTGTTCCTCTTTCTAATTTTCAAATGTTGGGAGGTAGGCAAACATAGGGTGCCAGCTGAGAGGCAGGCAATGAAAATGCTCCCGGAAATTCTGATTGCAAATTACACACAATCACAACATCCAAATAGCATTTTTTTACTTGCCTCCCAGCTGGCTGTCAGATAGTAAGTGACTGTGAGCATGCTGATTGGTGGATGGCAAGAGTGCTGATGATCCTTTACTGTATGAAAGCTTGTGTTGAGATGGCAAAGGACTGCAGGAGGTGTAATTTTAGATTGTTATTTACATTCTTTTTTTTATAATGTGTCTTATATAACTGTGTGTGTATGGTGGGGAAGGGAGGAGGAAACTGAACAATCAGGACCACATAAAACAACAAAGAAAAAAAAGCTGTGGTTATCTACACTAAGAAAAAGATGAGCAGCTAATCTAAAACAACTCCAAAAAAGAGTCCTGTCGGTTTAAGTAAAAACAAGCGGAAATTAAAACAGTGGAGTATAAAAGACAAGCACTTCCTATATAATGGGTTTAGAGACTTTGCAAAAAAAAGTTCAAACAATTTAATTATATTGAAATTCAAGTCCACTTTTGAATTACATCCCTTTTAGTTCCCAAATGATGCTGGGTACTTCTCAGGGAAACACGAAGTAAAACATAAAAAGAATATAAAATAAAAATCTTTACTTCACAGTTAAAGCTTATAAACAAAATATTGCAAACTTTAAAATGTACATTAAAAACTTTAAAGTGCCAAAATAACAAAAATAGAAATGGAAAAAAACAGGAGACGATCATACCCTGGGACAAGTTGGTAAAACAGTTCACAGTTTTCAGTAAATATGTCCATGCAGAAGTTGGTAAAAGGAGCTGGACCGGACCACAGGATAGAAAGCCACTCTGTAAAGGTAACACTTGACGCGTTTTGGGTGAATTCACCTTTTTAAAAAGGCTACTGCTTTCCAAAGCATGTGCAGTACAAACTGATAGATGACTTATGTATATAGCGTATGTAAGCAGCATATCGTTATTTACAAAGGATCCGATCCAGTGTGATTATGGATGAACAGTATGCACAGTGTGATAGATAGTATAGGATAGTGTTAGTTGACCATGTGATTGATAGCATAGACAGTGTGACTGATTGATAGTATGGGCAGTGTGATTGATTGATTGATTGATTGATTGTACAGACAGTGTGATAGATAGTATGGACAGTGCACCATTTTCACAGATAAGAGTGAGTTAGGTACGGACAGATCCACACCTTACTCACTTATCCTGCCCCGAACCCAACCCCCATTTTTAGTTACCTAATGGCACTTAAAAGTGCCATTGGGCTACCTTAGCTTACCGTGCATAGTTTCCTTCTTAATATGGAAACCACGCATGAAGAATGCCTCTCCCTGCTTCCCCCCACCCTCCCCAGCTAATCTAAATCCCCCTCACTTCTACCTAAACACTCTCCGAGACCGCATTACGCCGCCTCTTTCTTACTAAACTACTCTGCGTGGTCTTTAAAGACTGCACAGAGGCAATCTATGTACCTAACTGGTACGTAGATTGCGTAAATGACCTACTACACATGCATAGTAGCAGAAGCTTCTTAGGTGTGAATCAGGTCCAGTGTGATTGATTGATAGTATGGACAGTGTAATAAATAGTATGGGCAGTATGATTGGTTGATTGATTGATTGATTAAGAGTACAAACATGTGATAGATGGTATGGGTAGTGTGATAATTGTATGGGCTGTGTGTTGGAGAGTCAGTGTGACTTACATAATATGTAACATTGTGTAACTTATTTAATATGCTACCTTGATGTTTATTATTGGTGACCTTAATTGGCTGTACAAAGTGAAAATCCAGCCTCAGGACTCATGCATTTCTGATATAACACCATGGTAATGGCAGGATACTTATGATAATTATAAGACACCTGATGGCAGTGCATATAAACTGGATCATAAATGAAATAATGTTAACCCTACAGTGCCCCTACTGGTTTACTGAAAATCACCCTTTAAGGGCAGGCTGTTACTTATGGGTCCAGAAAAAAATATTTGAAGGCAAGGAGGGCAAAAAGCAAAAACACCAAGATGTATATATTAAACCAAATTTATTTATATATATATAACTACTATTAAAATCATAAAAATGAAGGCTGTTACGGTCCAGAAAAAAATATTTGAAGGCAAGGAGGGCAAAAAGCAAAAACACCAAGATGTATATATTAAACCAAATTTATTTAATTTATTAACAATACTATTAAAATCATAAAAATGCACAACAAGTAAACATATGTATGTTGTAATAGACCTAATCAATCTGAAGGTATACCCTGCAGGGATATAATGATAGAAAATTCTAATTAATACCAAAAGATGAAAAGGTATAATTAACTGAAAATATAAAAAATGAAAACATTAAAAAAGTGCACTGAAAAATATGGATCAAAAAATGAAAATATAAATAAAAATAAAAATAAAAATAAATAGTCCGATTAGTTGGAGCTCAAAAGAAGGATAAAAACAATATATAGAAATATTCCTCCAGATGAATGTATATCTATATGACCGACCCGTAAGTAAAATATGGTGGTAGATGTTTCCACACTGTTTCAGTCGTATAATGTGGTACCGGTTTTTCACCTAGAACTCCACTTCATAGCCACCTGAGTATACACAATTATTTGGAACGGGCCGTAAGCTCAAAAGGAGTAGTGCTTCTTCATATAGCCCCCGTCCAGATAGCCAGACAGTGAACAGGGGGATCTCACATAGGGGAGGAAAACAACAAGCACTCACGTCTCCTCAGTCCTCCCAAGGCAAATACCTCGATGCGTGTGGTGCGCTGTTGAAATAGATTATGCAGCTCAGTTGAGCATAAATCAGCTGATAATAGCTGTGCTGTCTTGCCGCAGCTATAGCCAGAGTCTCTTTGGCCGTTTTCTCTCCCGGCTGTGAATAAATCAAGCTCACTCAGAGCTAAACAGGCTCCAATAAAAGAACGGACTTCACAGAATCAGGCACTGTACAATCCACAATAAAAACCTCATGGGTCTGTAAACTTGTTGGCGTGCCGCCTAGACGCGTTTCTCCGTGTCAACCCACGGTTTCTTCAGTAGGATGACAACTGACTGAGATCCTCCCTATTTATGTTCAAAATCCTAATTAATCAGGCTCAACACCTGAAATAGAGGTGGGTCTCAGGGTTGTCTGTTGTCGGCTCCATATAAAGAAAATAGTATATTTAAAAGACCATTATCCATATGAAAATAAGATAAAACATCGGTTTTTAAATAAATACATGTGCAATATGGGATATATATATATCATATATACATCTTGGTGTGCTGGTTGCCTAAAATAAAATACAATACAAAAATTATATATATATAACAATATATGAATCTGTCTGACTAAAGAAAAACCAAAATCAAATAAATGAATAAAAA
>WWET01002983.1:144145-160841 GCA_011038615.1 Limnodynastes dumerilii
TATATATATAATTTTTGTATTGTATTTTATTTTAGGCAACCAGCACACCAAGATGTATATATGATATATATATATCCCATATTGCACATGTATTTATTTAAAAACCGATGTTTTATCTTATTTTCATATGGATAATGGTCTTTTAAATATACTATTTTCTTTATATGGAGCCGACAACAGACAACCCTGAGACCCACCTCTATTTCAGGTGTTGAGCCTGATTAATTAGGATTTTGAACATAAATAGGGAGGATCTCAGTCAGTTGTCATCCTACTGAAGAAACCGTGGGTTGACACGGAGAAACGCGTCTAGGCGGCACGCCAACAAGTTTACAGACCCATGAGGTTTTTATTGTGGACTGTATAGTGCCTGATTCTGTGAAGTCCGTTCTTTTAAAGGAGCCTGATTAGCTCTGAGTGAGCTTTATTTATTCACAGCCGGGAGAGAAAACGGCCAAAGAGACTCTGGCTACAGCTGCGGCAAGACAGCACAGCTATTATCAGCTGATTTATGCTCAATTGAGCTGCATAATCTATTTCAACAGCGCACCACACGCATCGAGGTATTTGCCTTGGGAGGACTGAGGAGACGTGAGTGCTTGTTGTTTTCCTCCCCTATGTGAGATCCCCCTGTTCACTGTCTGGCTATCTGGACGGGGGCTATATGAAGAAGCACTACTCCTTTTGAGCTTACGGCCCGTTCCAAATAATTGTGTATACTCAGGTGGCTATGAAGTGGAGTTCTAGGCGAAAAACCGGCACCACATTATACGACTGAAACAGTGTGGAAACATCTACCACCATATTTTACTTACGGGTCGGCCATATAGATATACATTCATCTGGAGGAATATTTCTATATATTGTTTTTATCCTTCTTTTGAGCTCCAACTAATCGGACTATTTATTTTTATTTTTATTTATATTTTCATTTTTTGATCCATATTCTTTCAGTGCACTTTTTTAATGTTTTCATCATTTTTTATATTTTCAGTCAATTATACCTTTTAACCTTTTGGTATTAATTAAGAATTTTCTATCATTATATCCCTGCAGGGTATACCACCAGATTGATTAGGTCTATTACAACATACATATGTTTACTTGTTGTGCATTTTTATGATTTTAATAGTATTGTTATATATTTAAATAAATTTGGTTTAATACATACATCTTGGTGTTTTTGCTTTTTGCCCTCCTTGCCTTCAAATATTCTTTTTTGGATTTGTATATATGTATAGGGCTGGCAATCCCTATTTTTGAAAGGCTTAGGTTGTGCTTTAAGCATCTGTGGTTGCTATAGGTTACCACCCCTCACGCAGGTTCTTTTTCTCACTATTTTGTCCTTTTGTTACTTATGGGTCCCTGCTGTGGGCTTGCCACAAAAAGTGCCAGACAGCCAATGAGTAGCACAATAGTAGGTCTCCAACAGTGGTTCCAACTTCCAAACATAGCAAAATCAGAAGGGTTGGTTATGGTCCAATGACTTCTGTGTATATGCCATGACAACGCCTCCATGCATGTGTATAAGCTAGCAATAATGTATAATGTAGAGGTGAAATATGTCTAAAATAAGAAAACAATGTGCAGGGAGACAATCATGAGATTTCCAACTTCAGCACTTACTATGGCAGATGTATGTCTTATGCAGCAACCAGGATGATTTTTGACATACCAGCATACACAGTAGCTCTACAAAACATGAAATATATTGCTATGCATAAAACAAGCCATGTTACATTTATATATAAAACTAAATTATTTTGTTTAAGAATTCTGTTGACTTTCTACAATAGTAGATTGGAAACACAAGAAATTTCCTAAATTTGTGTTATTAATAACTTTCCATGCCAGTGTTGAATATTTCCACATTATTCATTCAGTTGAAGTTATTTATATCTTTTGTACTGCCAAATAAAAATGTCAAACATTCTTCTTTCATTTGTATAGGATCATGGGTTCCATCCCTCGCCAGGTTGAAACAAAGTGGATCTATAAATGCTTGGAGTGTGGTGAATGTGAATTCCTGGATTCAGGCAAGAAGATACAATATAGCATAAGTATAAGAGACAAAATTGTGCCAACTTCAAGATAATAACTCATTTACATCAGTTGCATTGTAACAATCGATACCCAGGATTTGATTTTTCTTACTCAGGATCAGGGGCCAGATTTACTATGCTGCAGGTTTGGAAAAGATGTTGCCTATAGCAACCAGATTTTAGTTGACATTCTCTAGTATGTAAAAAGAAAATGAAAGCTAGAATCTGATTGGTTGCTATAGGCAACATCACCACTTTTCTAAACCCGCAGCTTAGTAAATCTGGCCCCAGGTCTTATACATTCATTGCATCCAATGTGTACTATTGAACTACTTTATGACCTCTATTTTATATATCGGGCATTATTTGGAATAAGAAGCAAATCTAACTAAAGTATTCCTTTTTTTTGCAAGACTAATCCAGTTTTTGAGGCAGCTGAGCCACGGCGCTCTCACCTCCTAATTAACAAATTGTCCACATACTTACAATTTTTCAGCCCTGAAATGCAAATGTTTTTGGGAAGATGATAGATTGCACGTTTTAGCTGGATTTGCTCCTACCTGACTACCTGGACATCACAATGTGTACAGTTTGAGATAAACTGTGCAGTCCCCTGTACAGCCAGTAGTACAGCAACCAAATAGTTACTACCATTAATAAGGCAAAAGTTTCTGAAGTAAGAATAAAATTTAAGCACCTCTGTTAATACTCACATCTTTAGTTATTTTTGAAAAACATTTTTAAAGTGTTATTTAACTTTTTATTTACAGCAGACCAAAATAATGAAAGACTAATGGTTGTATTGAGAATATGACATTGATTATTTTTCTATCAATATTCAAACTGGCGAATAGAATGTAACCTGCTTAGTGAAAACTATGTTAATGTATTCACAAAACCATTTACAGTAGCAGAAAAGCATAAATGAGTAAAAATTAATTTAAACATTGGATATATGCACATTATGAAATAGTGGAAGAACTATGCATTTTAATTGTCAGTGATCTGTTTTCACAATATAATGTTTTAATATCTCACAGGTGGATCTTCTTACACCCATGCTAGTCCATGCAATACAAACTCAGGGTGCTTCCCATCGTCTTGTCCCTTTATATATTTCCCAATTCATTGTGTTTTATAGCTTAAATGGAGAAAAATGGAGCCAATATCAAGGAAATACTAGTAGCAATCAGATGGTATGTATCACACCTATTTCCATTGCAAATTGGGAAAGACAAATCTGTAAATATTTGTAGTTTTTTATGTGTAAAAATGTATCAGTATACAGTATCTGTTGTTAGTACATTTTTTTTTCTATAACAATAATGCTGGCACAACACGATAATCGCACAGGGCAATTGTTCTGGGTAGAAGAAATGTATTGGAACCAATGTATTGGGACCACGTGAGCTAACACACTAAGTGGGAGGGAAGAACTTACAGAACACATAAGGAGGGGGAAGAAAATTGACTGCTGGTGTGAGTGGAGGAGAGGGGATAGATGGAGGATGCAGTGAGGATGTTAAGTGGAGAAGGGGCAGGCTATCCTGAACAGGTGCGTTTTGAGTGAATGCTTGAAGACCTGCAATGTGGGGGAGAGTCTGACTGAAGAAGGGAGTTTATTCCAGTGCAGAGGTGCAGCACGGGAGAAGTCCTGGATACGGGCATGAGATGTGGTGATCAGTAAAGATGTCAGACAGCACTGGTTAGTAGAACAGAGAGGGTGGGAAGGGGTGTGCATGTTGATGAGGGAAGAGAGGTAGGGAGCAGTGGATGAGGAGATGGCCTTAAAGGTGAGGGTGAGGAGTTTAAAGAGAGGTCTGAAGCGGACAGGAAGCCAGTGGAGGGTTTGACAAAAAAGAGAGGCCAAGGTAGAGCGGCGTGAGAGGTAGATGAGCCTGGAAGCAGCATTGTGTATAGATTGAAGGGGGGCAAGATGAGTAAGCGGGAGACCTATGATGAGGAGGTTACAGTAGTCGAGGCATGATATGACTAAAGAATGGATGAGGGTTTTAGTAGCTTCATTGGTGAGGAAGGGACGGATGCGTGCAATGAATAATCTTCACATTCATTTGGGGCCAGTATAAGTATACAAGAAATCTGTTTTTCTATATTTATGTAACATATTAACCCTTACAATTGACAGGTATTTTTTGGGAATGTAGATTCATCTAGTATTCGAGAGAATCGTTTTGATCCTCCTATAATTGCTCGCTTTATACGACTTCACCCTATACATACAAGTGCAAGAGCTGGGCTGAGGATGGAACTTTATGGCTGTGACCTTACTAGTGAGAACTTACATACAGATGTTTCTATGTTGTCATGTCTGTGTATCTCATGTCTCTGTCTGTATGTCTCTCTATCTATCTGTCTTTTACAATTCAACATTTGTCCATTATTTGTTATTTGAAGCCATTATAAAATCTCCTTCCCTTGAGTGGTGAGATATCCGTCCTTCATATTTATTAATATGAAGTCTCTATAACCCCCTCTTTACAGCAAGTGACTCATGTGCAATTAATAGCTTTATTAAGGTGCGGTGGAACATTACCGTTATATTGTTGCAAATCAGGAGCACTGAATATATCAAAAGTAACAATTCCATTGAATAAACATTTTTTACATTATTATAAGTATTCATTCATGAATATTATCTGTTCAATGTATCCATATCTTATCGGAACTTTAAGTGTGGATGAAATACAGAGAATAATACGCTTGCCCTCAGCAACAATATCAATGTGCAATATTAATATTAATGTTGATTTTTTTTATTGGTGTTAATCTGGTAACACATTTTAGAGCATTTTTTACAGTCATGAAGTTACTTGTTTTAGCATCTAGTGTTACAGTGCCTGTATCATACTTTTTTTTCTTTTTGTTTTTATAGATGTGGGTTTCACTGACCCCAGATACGGGCTGCGTTTCATATATAGATTTTTGCTTGTAGTTTTTATTTATCTTGTGAGTGTCAGATTTTCTTGAGCGCCCTGAAACAGATATTTTGTGTATCTTTTTGTGACTTGTTATAAAACTCATTCTGTCTTTGTTCTCTCTAAGTGATATATGCTTAATATCTTTTACAGGCTGTTCAATGTCTCTTGGCCTGCAGTCGGGAGAAATCCTTCCACAGAAACTGTCTGCTTCCTCTTATCTTCATTCTGTCTTTGCTTCCTGGACTCCAAATTTAGCAAGGTTGAATCAGAAAGGTCGTATAAATGCATGGAGACCACGGGTAAGTGATCATTTGTGTATTTGAAAAATATCAGAGAGCCCTAGAAATGTAAAGATTCCATTTACAAAAATATACTACATAGGTTGCAGGATCATCAGATTTTTTTTGATGAGGACACTGTCCTATGTATCTTCAAAAGTATTATTACTCACCTATCCTGTGGTCCATTGTGCTATTTTAAGTTATTATCATTAGATTGTGAAATGTGCTGTGTGAGCTCATTGAAACCCCATATGCCAACAGATGTGCAGCTTGTGACATTGGGATCCAACCAGAGGACGTGGGGTATTACTGTGTGAACTGAAGAACATGCACATACAAACTATTAAGATCTGAGCACAGCTCAAGCCGCAGCTGCTTGTGTTCTGAAATGTGTCATGGGAAGTAAGGGGTGGAGGTACATAGTTAGTGTACAATAATGGTGTGCCCAATCACCAGCACACCAAGTGCATCCGATCCAGACCTGAATGCAGACAAAAAAAAGAACTGTTTTTGTCATAACATTTGCATCAGCCCCAGGTCATATCTAAGTCTATGAGGCTCACATTCTGCAACTTATTTCAGACCCTTCCGTTAGGGTGTGAAACTGCAAACACATTGCAAAAGGTCATCATTTGCTACTGCTGCATCGTGCATGTGTTAAAACATTTCTACATGCTGTAGTAAAAAAAATTGAATGTATTTCTTATAATGTAAAAATATTTTTTGCAATTATTTTGTGACATTTACAAGCTTTAAATGATGAAAAGGAAAAAGCAGAGGTATTTCTTTCTCTAGTTAACACTTTCTTTTCTTCAGTGTTTACTAGAGAGGAACAAATGGTAGGAATAATACATTAAAATGATAATGCAATCGTACTATTACTTAATATTTGTTTGACAAAGGAAGAAACCCAAAAGCGGTTGAAGAAAATTAAGATAAATAAAGCTCCTGGCCCTGACGGCATACACCCAAGGGTTCTTATGGAGCTACATTCAGAAATTGCTAAAACGTTGTTTTTAATTTTCATAGATTCAATTTCAGAAGGCTGTGTACCAAGGGATTAGCGTATAGCAGATGTAGTGCAACTGGGTAATTATAGACCCATAAGTCTGACATCAATAGTTGGAAAACTGCTGGAAGGTATACTAAGGGAGAATATACAGGTTTTCTTGATGTGCAGTAAGATTATTATTGAAAATCAGCATGGATTTGTGATTTTTTTTTTTATTTTGGTCATGCCAAACTTATCTAATTAGCTTCCATGAGAAAGATAGTTTGAACTTAGACTAGAGTAGTGCAGTAGATGTGGTCTACTTAAAATCTGCAAAATAATTTGATACAGTGCAACACAATAGACTGGTCCACAAAATAAGGGAACTGGGTCTATGAAACAACATTTGTACTTGGATCAAAAACTGGTTGGAGAAAAGGGAACATAGAGTTGTGATAAATAGAACTTTTTCTAATTGGTCAAAAGTTTTAAGCGGTGTTCCTCAAGGTTCTGTGCTAGTTTCACAACCAGCAAAGGAAAGGGTTCTTTACAGTAAGGGCAGTCAGTGTATGGGATTTACTGCTAGGAAAGGTTGTGATGGTAGATTCACTTAATACGCTTAAGAAAGGGTTAGATAAGTTTGTAGCAGAAAAGGATATCCAGGACCGCTATTTTAAATAAAGGACAGTCATGGAGTCAGGGAGAAATAGGACGTCATCTTGGCTCAGCAGCAATTTTGTTTTTTTTCTTCAGATTGCAACAGTTTGGAGGTTTAACTAAGGGATGGCTTGCCCCTCTAGCCACGCATGTGGGACTCATTCCATGCTGATGAATGCATCAGTCCTAAGTCTGGTGTCTGTGTATGTGAATCAGTCGGCCATGATTTCTGTGTGTATATTTGGATTTACTTAAGTGTGCATATGGTCCTAAGTTACTATATATGGATATCACTGTTTCTCAGAAGAAATTATGAGCATATGAAAGATGTGTGTATGAATGATGTTTACTTCCCTTTGTTTTACATAAATTTGTGTGGTAATAATGTCTATAATGTTATTTGGCAGGGCCACCCTCAGGGGGGAACAACAGGGACTAGTGTCCCAGGGCCAGAGCTAATGGGGCCCACCGATAATTACCTTGGCTCTGTAGCAGCAAGTCTCAGCAGTATCCTACCGCCGATACATCCTGCTTAGAGCTTTACATCAGTGAGCCAATGTGCAGGAAAAAACTTCCCTGTGTATCGTCCCGTTGTTAATGCAGGTCGTCATCATATCTGACATCACAGGTGTCATCAAGCATCCAGGGCTTGCGCTCTGAGGGGCGCGTTGAGCGAGGGAAGGGGTGGAGGGACGTTGTCAAGGTACAGTAAAAGCATGTCAAGACAAGTGCACCGAATCCAGAACTGAACGCAAATGGAACTAAGGTCTGTTTACGTTAAAACATTTTCACCTGCTGCAGGTCATTATAATGTCATTACAAAGACAGACTCATCGGGCCCAATCCAGAGGTGAGCATAAGCCAGCTCATCTTCGAGTATAAGTGTTTATTAGTTGCTAATAAACCTATAATTATATCAGAGATTTACAAAGAGAGGTAACTGTTGCACGTAGTAGTGTGTAACTCTTACCACCGGTCTCCTCCAGCATCCCTGTCTTCTTTTGGCGGGTCCGGAGGGCCACCATCTTGTGCCGCGCTGCCAGAATGCAGATCAATGTCAGACAGGGGGAACATCAGCTGCAGCCAATCACTTGGCAGCAGCCTCTATATAAGGCTGGAGCAGCTGGAACTCCTTGCCGATTATAGCGTTTCTGCTGGGATTTTGCTCTGTCTATCTCTTCTATTCCTTGTTCTTGGTCTGCCTCTTTTTTGATTGCAGAGTGCCCTTGCCTTTTTATTCCCTGTTTTCATCTGTGCACCCATCCTTCCTTGTACCTTGCCTCTAGTTCGGATTACCTGCTGTTTGTGTGAGTGATTGTGTGAGTGTTCGCCCCCTGTTGATTTCATTGTTTGTTTGTTAGTCATTGGTATTTCTGCTCCCTTGCATTTGTTTAGTGTTTTTACCCGCATGCATAGGATCAATCATTGGGGACCATGACTTGCCAGGGTTTTGTGGCCCAGCCTGTTCCCACCATTAGGGGCTGCAGTGAACACCATGCTCTGGTTAGACTCTGCGCCCTGGTGGTCTGTTTCCTAACAGTAACTCTCGACTGTCTGATAAAAATTATTCCATTTATGAAGTTAGCAGGTTCTTTATAGTAAAGAACGCTTTAATAAATATTGTGGTTTGTTAGCTAATATTTTGACAACTACAAGTATTTAACTAATAAATGAAATTGATTCTGAACTCTTTTTTTCTTTGTTTCTAAATATTTTTTGTTTTTGGATCATCTTGTCATTCTCATTTTTAAGCATATCAATGAATATTTATGGTTTTTAGTATTCTTTATATTCATTTATTTGAGTGGAAAGTTAGAGTGCCCCTTAAGAAGAAACCCTTGCACTTTGACCTTTGCTTTTGGGTCCAAAAATTCTCAATATATCCTGTCTTGTGGTTGTACATAATGGGCCGTATTCAGACCATCGGACGAATTGCATATACGTCCAGTGTTTGCCAAAATTGTATACTGCACATGCGTAGTTATTTTTTTAACGTAATCTACGTATCTTTTTGGTACGTAGATTGCGTATAAGCGGTCTTTAAGACGTACCGAAAAGATACGTGGATTATGTAAAAAAAATTACTACGCATGCGCAGTATACAATTTCGGTAAACACCGGACGTATATGCAATTCGTCCGATGGTCTGAATACGGCCCGATGCCTCATACATTTTGTCCTGTCTTCTTTTTGAGATATTTGTTTATGCGTATGCTGGCTAACAGGATCGCTCTGTTGCATGTAATTTCCTATGAGTGTTTTGATAACAATGCCAAAAAGCGAGTTTAGGGGTAGAATCTCAGTTTCCAGTCCTTCACTATTGAACGTATTCACACCTAAGAACGTTAACCCACTTACACATGCAAAGTGCTTAAGTGGGCTATTGATGGGAGGGGTCATGCGACCCTCCAGATGTTATGATCATTTTGCAATAGGATTATTATTATACGATAGGATTTACACCCTACGGGGTGGTTCTCCCCTCTGCCCACACAAAGTATGAAATGTGGCTGGTGGGAGGGGGAAATAGGAGAAACGCTTCTAATCATAAAAGTAGTTCAGATGACCTGTACTGCAGAGCCCAGTGAAGGGGAGTGCCAGTCACTTTTTTGCAAGAGTTGTCTGGATCCCTAGGCACATCCCTTTTTCTCAACTAACTAACGCATTTTCAGGTACAAAGGGAATGTTTATTATGATTGATAAGAGAGCAATTGTATATTTATCTTTAGGTGGACAGACCTGGTGAATGGTTTCAAATCGATTTTGGTAATGAAACAAAAGTGACTGGCTTAATAATACAGGGAGCACGGTCATCATTCACTTCCATGTACATTACTCAATTCTCATTGAGCTTCAGCATTAATGGTGACAACTGGAAGATTGTGCAAGGAATAATTGGTCAGCACCAGGTATGTTTTAGTTTACATTACAACATTATTGTGTAAGTATCAAATCTACCAATACCTTAAGTTGTCAATAGGAAACAATATTACAGCAATTACTTTAATTAAGGGTGTACTAATTATTTGCAGAACTACATAGTTGGAACTTTTAATATTAAAAAAAAAAGACAATATAAAAAAGATCACAGAAAAGTTAAAAAGTGGCCAGCAATTGCTTTATAATCCATAGGTGTTTAAGATAATTAAAGATCTTCTCATCAGTAGTGTTCCTAGAGTTCCACTGAGTACCTCTGTCTGCATATCCATTACTGTTCTAATCCAGCAATTTAGATTACACTTACAGAATACAAAAAGAAACTGGAGTGCAGATGGAGTAGCACAGTAATAACAAAATAGACTGGAGTGCAGATGGAGTGGCACAGAATACAACAATAAACTTGAGTGCAGATGGAGTAGCACAGTAATAAGAAGATAGACAAGAGTACAGATGGAGTTAGCACAATAAAAAGAGCAGTGCAGAGGGTAAAGCACAGGTATAATGAATACACAAGACTGTTATCCACTAGGAGATAATGACAGACAGGGCAATCACACTGCACACAACAAGGACACACTCACAACAAAGGAGAGAGTCAAAGGCAGCAAGGTAAGATTAACAGAACAACAACTAGGAAGACACCAGAGGGTAGCAGGATCAGGGCACTCAAAACGCAGGAGAAAGATACAGAACAGCAGGCAAACAGACCAAACAGGAAGCTGGATCAGAATGAGAATGATCATGGACAGGAACACTAGAGAACTAGAAACTATGACCAGCGAGGAGGCTATCAGCTGACAGCTATTTAAGGGAAGCGCCACATCCCCATTGGCTGCTGATCACAAACAGCCAAATCCTTAGCTATGGCATCCCATCTGCGAGGTAATCAGCTAGGATCCCTAGCAAGAACGAATGCTACAGGGGAAACATGGACCGGAGTACCCTTCTAGAGAACAATGATAACATTACACGCTGCTGCCATACTGCAGCATCTAATGTATATACACACACATTATAGTAAATTTCCTTTTACTAAATCTATAAAAATATGTATGCAGCAACTCTACAACATGCAAAATATTTTATAGTTGAAAGGTATTGCATTTAACAGTTTTATTAAACTTACTGGGAGCAAGATCTTATACTGTGGACTTTGTTGGCACTGTTCACCTTCCCACCACGAGCATGGCTGTACACCGTTGTCAAATACTACAGTAATTAATTTACCCCTGCTCCTGCTACAGCTAATAAGTTGATATGGGACTGTTCTTTATATACATATCAGTAACTACAATCTGTGTTGGTCATTGTGTGATTGGTCATAGTTCTGCCCTTGCTGCCTCTTGCAGCATGGGGTATTTTCAATGATGTGCAAAGAAAGGAAGCCGGTGATGGTATAATAGGAGAAGTGTTAAGGGTTCTAGATCACTTTTCTTCTGCCACAAAGTCAGACCAATGCAGCAACTGAAAAAGAAGGGACGAGACAGAAGCTTTATAGGGTACTTCCAATGTCTCCATGATAACTAAATTGCACTAATTGCTCTAAATTCTAGCTATGGAAGGTGGAGAATGGTCCCGCTAGCTCTGGGCTATGGTTGCTTTGGTACACTCCCTTTTTTTTTATCATACCCTCTGTCAACGTGCCCATTTGATCCTATACCCTCTCTCCACTTGCTCTCATCTTACCCACCTCTTCAACTTATCCCTCTCCACTGGCTTCTTCCCCTCCCCCTTTAAACATGCTCTTATCTCCCCATCCTTAAAAAACCTAACCTCAACCCCACCTCACCCTCCAAGTACCGACTCATCTCCCTTCTCCCATTCGCCTCCAAGCTGCTTGAATGGCTTGTTTACAACCGTCTAATCAGCTACATCACCAAAAACTCTATCTTGAACTCTCTTCAGTTTGGGTTCTGCCCCCTCCACTCCACTGAAACTGCCCTGACTAAAGTCTAAGGACCACTTCTCCCTTCATATCCTCCTGGATCTATCGGTAGACTTTGACACTGTTGATCTGACAGTTGATACTTCTCCTGCTCCACATCCTTCACTTTCTCTGCCTCTCTGGCACTGTCCACTCCTGGTTCTCCTCCTATCTTTTGGACCCCTCATTCTCTGTCTCAACCCCCAGCTCCTCCTCCCCTATCACTCCTCTTCCGTTGGTAATCTCCAGGGCTCAGTTCTTGGTCCACTTCTCTTCTCGCTCTACATCTTCTCTCTGGGTGACCTCATCAGCTCCTTTAGCTCTCACTACCACATCTAAGGCCAACAACACACAAATCTATCCCTCCTCCCCTGACTTCTCCCCCCTCTCTCCTGTCCAAAGTATCAGATTGCCAATCGGCCATCTCCTCAAGGATGTGCCAGCGCTTTCTCAAGCTTCACATAGACAAAACTGAAATCGTGGTCTTCCCTCCTTCACGTATCTCCTCTACCCCTACTATCTCCTTTAATATTGGCAACTCCACCATCACCCAAGCCTGCTGCCTGGGCATCATCCTTGACGCCTTACTTTCCTTCATCCCACACATCGGTACCCTCTCAATGTCCTGCCACTTTTACCTCCACGACATAGCTCACATCAGACCCTTTTTAATCGTAAATGCCACTAAATGCTCACTCACTCTATCATTATCTTCTGTCTCGACTACTGCAACATTCTCCTCTCTGGCCTCCCTCTGATCCATCTTGCACCCCTACAATCCATACTTAATGCCGCAGTCAGAGTCATCTTTCTCTCCAAATGCACTGCCTCCATACCCACTGGCTTCCTGTCCCTTTCAGAATTCTCTTCAAGCTCCTCATGTCAAATTACAAAGTTCTCTCCTCCTCCACCGCTCCATTCCTCTCCTCCCTTATCTCCATCAACACTTCTGCCCGACCATTCCTGTCTGCTGGTGACTGCCACCTCAACTTAAACCTGATAACTACCTCTCATTCCCAATCCAAGACTTTTACCCTCTGCACTGGATCAACCTACCACAACCTCAGGCAATCCAGCACCCTCCAATCCTTCCAATGCTCCCTCAAAACCCACTTCTTCAGTCTAGCCTATCCTTCCTCCACCTAAGCTTGCCTGCCTTTCCCTTCTTCATTCCTATGTCTCCTGTTTGTTCACACTTACCATGTTAGCTCTAATAAGCAGGGCCCTCCTCCCTCCTGGCATTACATTACTCCTCTACTTTGTCCTCATTAATTCCCACCTTTTTGCTTTACTATCGATCTCTCTCCTTTTTCATCTGCTCCTACACACATATATTGCATCTTTATTTTCCATACATATTGTTCCGCTATTTTTATACTGTGTTTTATTTTTGCATTATTCTTTTATTGTATTCCTTTTAACTTGTGCCCTGTCTGTTAATTGTGTTGTATATGTAACTATTGCCACTACAGATGCCATGTGGCACCTTATAAATAAACATTATTAATAATAATAATAATAATAATAATAATCATCAAGATGTGTCCCAGGACATAGGGGTAGATCCAGAACTCCGCTTGCAATCCGTTTACTAGCGTAGCGTATTTACGCGTACGTACCTTCTATACACTCCCCTTGGCACACCCCTTGATTGTACGTATTTTGTCCGAGTTCCGCTTTCCAAACCCTGCCTTAACTTTTGCCAACGTAACCGATGTCATCCGCACACGTACGGATGTGCAACACGTATTTACGCAGCTAAGCACGCCCATACTGTGCACTTTAAATACAAACCCCTGCCTACATAGCGTATTTCAGACGTATTTTTGACACACGTAATATTGGCACGCCCACACGTACGGATTTACACAACAAATACGTGAATGGCCCATACATTCACTTTTACGCTACATTACGGAGCGTATTTTCTATGGTGCGCATGCGCAGTTCTTACCAAAAGGCGAATTTACGTGTCCGCCACGCGTAAATTCGCTCACAAGCGTTGTTCTGGATCTGCCTCATAGTGTTTATCTACTGAAATTGTGTTAGGGAATATGTGGCGTGAGGCTAGTGTGGGTTGGGGTTGAATAGGACAGTTTATTAATCTGTACACCAAATGAAAAACTCCCCAGAGTTGTTGAGTTTTGGGGGATGCTCAGATTATATAAAGAATGCTATCTATCATCCCACAGTCAGGCCAACAGTATTTTGAGCTAGAAGGATGACATACTGTTTAACCTGGAGGGAGTTAAGTACATTTGATTTAGGAGTTTGATAAACATTTCGGAATAGTTGGTACACTTTGAACATTGAAATGTGATGTCTCCAAATTCTGAAAACCAACCTTTACACTAACTTGAAATAGTGATGTTTATATGAATTTCGCTTAGTCTAGATGCATTATTGAGGAAACTATCAATGCAAAATAATGACAAACTAATGAAAAAACACACACTTTCTTTGATGTAAAGTCCATCTGTTTTTCTTTAATTCTATAAATCATAGAAGTACATACTTTCTCTCTTTTTTTTTTTTTTTAGCTATTTCAAGCAAGCAAGGATTCTGAAACACCCATATGGGTCACCCTAGGGACACCAATTATAACACGTTTTCTAAGGCTGCATCCTGAAGAATGGAAGGGGGGAATTGCTCTGAGAATGGAGGTCTTGGGCTGTGACATATAACTTATATTACATTATATATTGTTTATATTATACGAAAGGGTATGAGATATTTAACTATTATTAATCCATCCCTTATGCAAATTGAATGTATTTTTAGAACAATTATGAGTAAATAATAAATGCTTCCCATATCATTATATAAACGTGTATCTTGAGTTCTTTAATTAATTTAGCCATAGATAACACTATGTTAGTTATTCACTTTTATTGAATATTTTGCAGACCAGACTGCCATCCCAATGCTACATTATGCTCTCAATATTTCACATATTTTTGTAATGATTTTGAAGTACATTTTGTACATATTACATTCAGCCTCAAAGATATTTCATTGAACATGAGCTCTGCCATCTAGTATCACACCTCGCTATATAGTACCCGTGTTTCTAGTAGAACCCCTGTTAAAATATGGTTTATTCTTCAGAAAGCTCACAAATGCAAGTGATGGTTAGGCGAGATCTGCACCTAACTCACTCTTCCAGCCCCTAACCTGCCCCTCGCTTTTAGGTACCCTACTTACGAGTGCAATAGGGCAACCTTATGTAACCGTGCAATGTCCATACGGATAAATATAACTCATAAAATAAACTACATATATGTGATGCCTCTGCAGTAGTGGGTCCTTTAGTGTAGGAATAATTTTTTTAAGGGGCTCTATTAGCTAACAGTTGATTGGTGGAAAGGTATTGTAAGGAGGGAGAGAGTGACTTGGGTGTTTCCAGGCAACCAGAAGCTGATCAGCACGAGGGAGCCTAGAAATTTCCTTTCAACTGACAGGGCGCGAGGACGGAGTTGTGAGGTGACAATGTTGGGGGAAAGTGCTGGCTGTGAGGTGAAGGAGTAGAACGATTGAGGCTGACAGGTGGTAAAGGCAGAGGAACAGAGAGTTAGAATTGAAGGCAGAGGAGAGAGAAAGCTGTGACAGGCAGTGAGCTGTGGAGACAAGTGACTGATCGGTGGCAGTTGGTGTGAGGAACGGTGAAGGAAGGCTGAGCTGGTGTGAGGTGCGGTGGCAAGTTGAGGGAAAAAGTTTTGGTGACAACAATAAGGAGACCAGTTGGTGTGTGGGGAAGTAGAGGTGCAGTGAGGTGACAACGGGACAGCTGAGAGGGAAGATAACAGAGGCACAGATGCGGTCAGAGGGAGCTGTAACGGGGAGTAGCAGAGTATTTGAAAAGATGATCAGCTGAGGTGACGGACAGGCCTAGAAGGAGGAGATTAGTTTTGGCATCAGTGGAAAAGGCAGTAGCGGGGAGCAGAGGAGCAGCAAAGGCAAATATCAGCTGAGGACAGTGGCGTAGCTACAGGGGTCGCAACGGTCGCACTTGTGACCGGGCCTCTGAGCTAGGGGGGCCCAGCAGAGGCGTAGGGAAGGCAAGCTCCAGGCGCCAAATTTATCAAGTAGCGCCGCAGGAGTCCGGCAGCTGTTCAATCTCTGACAGTCTGCCGTCTCATGACGTCACAGGCATGGATAGAAGAGCCACGGAGGGGAGAAGAAGAACAGTGCAGGTAAGTATTAGCTCTATCTCTGCATACTAATTAAAAAAATACAATAAATAATTGCATTGCTGAGATGAAGGGGGGGGAGACAACACAGGAGGGAGATGAACATGGGAAGAAAAGATGAAGGGGATAATGAAATAAAGAGAAAGGGATTGGGGGAGGGGGCTGATGAGGAGTTGAAAATGCTGAAGTGTATAAAAAATTTTTTAAAGGGCATGGGTGATGAAAATGGTGAAATTAATGGGGAGGGGTAGACAATGAATGGGGAGGGGGGTGATGAAGGGGATAGAAAAATGGTAATGCAAATTAAGAGGGGAAGATGATGATAATGGGGAGATGATGAGGGGATACAGAAATGATAAAGGGGAGAGGGAAGGGGAGGTAATGAATGGGAAGGGGGACATGTTAATGGGATAGATAAATGATAAAGAGGAAGGGTAGGTGATGAGGAGAACGTGGAGATGATAAATGGGGAGGAGGTGATGATGAGGGGATAGAGAATTGATAAAGGGGATAAAGAGGGGGAGGTGATGAATGGGTAGGGGAAGATGATACCGTGAATGATGAGGGGATAGAGAAATGATAAAGGGGTGGGGGAGGTTATGAGGAGAATGGGGAGGGGGTGATGATGAGGGGATAGAGAAATAATAAAGGGGAGGGGGAAGTTATGAGGAGAATGGGGAGTTGATGAATGGGGAAGGGGTGATGATGAGGGGATAGAGAAATGATAAAGGG
>WWET01002983.1:189090-206519 GCA_011038615.1 Limnodynastes dumerilii
CCTTCTTTTGTGACCGCCTTGGTTCTCCCCGAGGTAAACCCGGGGCGTCACTCCAGTTCGCTTTCTTCTCTACGACCACTCCGGATCTCAGCCAGGTAAACCCGGAGTGTCGTAACATTGGGAGAGGAAGGCGAAGGTAATGGGGAAGAGGCCTGGAGCCAGATTTACTAAATGGTGAGTTAAATCGCCAGTAAAAATTACCACACATTACTGTAGTTGAACAGCTAGGTTTTTTTTTTTTTTAAACTCTTTGGATTTACTAAGGGGCGAGTTTCACTAGGGAGTTTGAAACTATGGCGATGCACATTATAATATACGTCGAGTTTGTGTGAAACTCGCTGGTGTTTGCATTCAACTAGCCAGAGTTCACATCATATACACTATATAAATGCAGGTCATTTCCTGATTGGAGTGTTTAGATTTGGAGGTGGTTAGCTGAACTTGCCATTGATCCAAAACTTAATTGTAAGTCCCTTTTAGAACTTTATAGTGTTTTATATGTTACATTACTTGTTTTTTATTATATTTAACACATTATTAGTTGATTTTTTAATAAAATCATCTTTTTTTTTTTTAAACTTTATTTAGTCTGCATTGAATCCATAAACAATGTACATTGAAAACTACAATCATGGGCTATTAATCGGCCTCCTCCACCTGGCACCCCTCTTACCTTGTCAGAGCTCGGACCGAGACCCCCGTGAATTCTCCGTGCGGCGGTCCGGAGCTCCCCAGGAGAGACAGGTTGCTCCTGTCCATAAACTACCCTTTTGGGGGTTAGCCGCCGCTATTAATCGGCCTCCTCCACCTGGCACCCCTCTTACCTTGTCAGAGCTCGGACCGAGACCCCCGTGAATTCTCCGTGCGGCGGTCCGGAGCTCCCCAGGAGAGACAGGTTGCTCCTGTCCATACTAGGCCTTGTGGCCTTCTGGCTCCATTTGACCCCGGTGGGGCCTCCTGGGTACCGGCCACGGACGTCGGGCATCTCGCGGTGGCCTCCGCTGTGCCACACCACCGCTTGGACTCCCACTGACGGACCGGAAGCTCCCTGCAGCCTGGAAGACGACCGGGTCCTACAGCGCGGCCGCCATTTTCTCCTCCCGCGCGGCTCAGAGTTCTGTCTGCCGCCGCAGTCATTTGCCTCCCCCCTCCACCAACTCTGCAACCGGGTAAAGTACAGACTGGGATACTTACCTCACCACACTGCTAGTCCAGTCCCGCCTGGCGGTCCCCGCGGCGTCAGCTTCCCCTGCTCGTCCGCCGCCATTTTAGACACGGAGCTTTCTGCTCCCGGAGTGTGAGTCATCGACACCAGCAGCCCTGATTGCAGGGTCCGGATCTGCTCAGAGGAGTTTGCAAGTGGGGGACACAGCCAGCGACACTCTGGGGGCGCAGCTGCCGCACACCATCTTGCCACCACTCTCCTTACTCCCTGGCTGTTGGAGTGTGGGGGGGGCTGTTATCCCTTTGAGGGACTTCCATCCTGCGGACCCCCAGACACCTACTCCCATACCCATTGCCGGGGGATCCCTCACCCTGATGAGCCTCTCCCTGTATAGAGCTTCCCAGTAGCCTAGAGTGCCATATTTCCTACCCCCACCAGAGGGCTTCAGGCACCCAGGGGAAGCCTGGAACACAGCTTCCCTGTTTCCCTGTCAGGCCTCTCAACATACCATCTTCCCCTCTGCCCTCCTAACTCCAGCTGCGGTCGGGGACCTGTCGTTACTGTGGACTCTATACTCAGAGGCTTCCCCTCTTCATGGTGTCACCTCCAGCTTCCAAGCTCTGAGGGCTATATAGGAGGCAGATCTCCTCTGCCCTATACTATGACCCTGTAATTTCCCCCCCAATGGGATGACCAGTGTGTGACCCCCTGTCCCCGAGGCCCAGTTGCATCATCCTTCGCCTGTGACGCCCAGTTGAGCCCCGCAAAATGCCCCGGCAACACAAACGCTTAAGCTCCCAGGGCACGCTTCCATTCCTCAAGAAAGCCCAACCCAGCTCCTCTGCCAGCATGCCTTCCATGTCTCCGGAAAGAGGTACTCCTGAGGAAGAATCGGATTCAGAGGACATGTCTGCCCCCTCTACTAAGGCAGACATTGCTGCAATTCTTGCTGAAATGCGCAATGTTCAACGCTCCATAACGGACGAGATGAACAAAGCCATGGCTGACCTCCGCTCAGAGATCACTGACATGGGGAATCGGGTGGACACCTTAGAGCACTCACACGATGACCTTCTTCGATCCCAGCACAATACGGGTCAAGAATTAGCTCAACTCCGGAGTGACATCCTCCTCCTAGCCGACAGGCAGGAAGACGCGGAAAACAGAAACAGACGCAACAACCTTCGGATTCGCAACATCCCAGAATCCCCAGCTAGAAGACTTCCTCCTACGGCTCTTCAGACAGCTAGCGCCTTCCGTGCCCGACGACATGCTCCTTATGGACAGGGCTCACCGGGCTCTCCGCCCACGTTCCCAGGATGACAACACCCCTAGAGACGTAATCGTCCGCCTCCACTTCTTTAAAGCTAAGGACCAAGTGTACAACTCTGCACGTACCAAGTCTTCCATCGCAATTGCAGATACGGCTGTGCAGATCTTCCAGGATCTTGCACCCTCAACACTGGCCAAGCGCAGGGACTTGAAGGATATCACCCAGATCTTACGTGACAACTCCGTCAGATACAGATGGGGCTTCCCCTTCTCCCTTCAGGTGCGCAAGGATGGCAGGATTCTCTCGGCACGCACCCAGGATGAAGCTGTGAATATCCTCCGCCAACTTAATCTGCCCCTTCCGGATATCAACCAAACCTGCCCTTCTACTCAAGCTTCGCCGCCTCCTCTTCCACAGCATCCTCCAAAGACCATGTGGAATACTGTGTCATCAAAGCAGCCTTCCAAAGCACCCACTTGAACTGCGGCTCCCTTGACCTTACAGGTTAGGTCTTCTTTAGGAGGTCTACTCCATTGGACATGAAAAGTTCCCGGGCCTCCCTGGCTTTACTTCACTGGACTGTTCAGGTTTTCTTTTACATGTTTAGTTTATATGGTATCTGTTATGTCGGCTAGCCTATTTGAGGGAACAGGGGGCCCGCAGCCCATACCCAGCAGGGTCTCCTCAGGAGACTATGCCGCACACTTACTTGGCCATGCGAGCCATTCTCAGACGCACGTACCCTGCCCACCCCCCCCATACTCCCTTCGTGGTGTTCCGAGCACTGGGCCTAGGCCTGAGAATGCCTATCCGCCTAGCTTCCACCCCCCACCTCGTTGCCCCGTTTTTCTTCTGTACCTACTCCCCCCCACACGAGTCAGTCACACTAGCTTCCGAATCCTCCTACTTATATTTAGCCTCTGGTCATCACGCATTCTTAATCCATTCCTGGCCATGGGAGTAAGGATCGTATCACTCAACGCTAAAGGATTGAACTGTCCCCAGAAACGCGCCTCCTTGTTTAACATGTTAAAATGCCTTAAGGGCGAGGTGGTGTTTCTCCAGGAGACGCACTTCTCAGGGCCCAGCCACCCGGAGCTTCGCTCCAAGAGATACCCGCAGTCCTTTCACGCTTGCGACCCTAGCCACAAGAAGAAAGGGGTAGCTATCCTCTTCGCTAACTCCGCTCCATTCACTCCATTGTCAATTCACTCGGATCCCGAGGGACGATTTCTGATTTTGGTGGGTGAATTGGATGGCACCCTATACACCTTTGCCAACATCTATGCCCCCAACCAGGGTCAGGCATCCTTTTTCCATACATTTGCAGATACACTCTCAACTCATAGGAGGGGTGGGGTGATCCTGGCGGGAGATTTTAACGCCGTCCCAGACTGCCACCTTGACAGGTCTGCCCCCCCGCCATCTGCCTCGCGACTTCAGACCCTCCAAAACTCAAGAGCCCTCCAAACCCTTTTATCCCAACATCTCTTATTTGATGCATGGCGCATACATAATCCAACGAGCAGTGATTACACCTACTACTCCGCTATACACAAGGTATATACGAGACTTGACCTAATATGCCTTAGCGTGGAAACAGCCCAACGTTTGTCCAAAATTGATATCCTCCCACGGTCCTGGTCTGACCATGGCCCGGTCGTGGCGGACCTGGATTGCTCTCAACCTTCCTCCCGTCCCTTCCAATGGCGCCTCAATGATAGGTTATTACTAAATCCCCAGTCCCGTTTGCAGTTGCAAACAGAATTAGAGTCATACTTTGCCATCAACTCCCCGACATCCCCTCCTATGGTGGTCTGGGATGCCCACAAGGCTGTACTGAGAGGTTCCCTGATCCAGCTGGCCTCGCAAGCTAAAAAACTTAGATCCCAAAGACTACAGGAACTGACGTCACAACTCGCTTGCCTGGATAGACAACACAAATCCTCGGGCTCCGAGGAGGCCTATAAACAGCTGCAAGCCGTTAGAGGCGAACTAAATATGCTCCTTGCCCGCCAGGCAGAGAACTCCCTTAGATGGCTCCACCAGACATTTTATGAAAAAGGGGACAAGGCGGACAGATTGTTGGCTTCCAGGCTCCGACGTAAAGCGTCCAGGAGCAATGTTCTAGCCCTTAAATCTGCTGGGGGCAGCACCATCCGCGACCCTTTAGGCATCACTTCGCACTTCCTCGATTATTACTCCAGACTCTATAATAGATCCCGTTATGAGAATACCCCCCCTAACCCACAATTAGTGCAAGACTTTCTACAAGCATGTAACCTCCCTAGACTAAATAATCAAACCGCTGCCGCCCTAAGTACACCAATCACGGATGAGGAGGTCCTAGACGCGATAAAAAAATTAAAACCCTCTAAGGCCCCAGGACCGGACGGCTTTTCTGCCCCCTACTATAAAACCTTTGCTGGCATTCTAACTCCTCACTTGGTTTCACTGTTTAACGAAGTACTAAATGGAGGGTCATTCTCGAGGGAGGCGTTGGAGGCACGCATTGTAGTCATCCCTAAGGAGGGGAAGGACCTTACTAATTGTGCCCACTACCGCCCTATATCTCTTCTTAATGTTGATATAAAACTGTATGCCAAAATCCTTGCCACAAGACTGAATGGGGTCCTTCCCCACCTAATACATGCCGACCAAGTGGGCTTCATCCCCGGGAGGCAGGCGCGAGACAATACCCGCCGAGTAATTAGCTTGATCCACACCATCAATTCACGCCGTATCCCGACACTCCTACTATCCCTAGACGCCGAAAAAGCGTTCGACCACATTGATTGGTCGTTCATGCTAGCAACGCTTCACCGCTTTGGATTCGAAGGGAACTTTCTTCAGGGTATCCAGGCACTTTATCTATCGCCATCTGCAAAGGTCTCTGTGAATGGGGTACTCTCCCCTGCATTTGACATCACCAACGGTACCAGACAGGGTTGTCCCCTATCGCCCTTGATTTTCGCTTTGGTCATTGAGCCTCTCGCAGCGAAAATTAGATCTGCCCCGGACGTCATGGGGGTGGTGGTGGGGGGTGATGAATATAAAATTTCGCTTTTTGCGGATGATGTTCTTCTCACCCTCACCTCTCCTCATACCTCCCTCCCAAACCTCTATACTAACCTTGAGCAATATGGCTCCTTCTCGGGCTATAAAATTAACCTCACTAAAACTGAAGCGCTTTCTATACACATCCCCTTGCCCCGTGTCGACCAATTAAAAAGTAACTTCTCCTTTCGCTGGTGTCGGGACAAAATAAAATATCTGGGGGTTTATATCACCTGTGAGTATAGTACCCTTTTCCAGGCCAATTTTCCTCCCCTTCTTAAATCCATTAAAGCGGATATGTCCAGGTGGCAGTCACTATATATCTCTTGGTTAGGCAGAATTGTGGCACTGAAAATGAACGTCCTGCCACAATTACTCTACCTCTTTCAGACCCTTCCTGTGCTGGTTCCCAGACATACACTAACCCAAATTCATAGGTGGTTTATCCAATTCGTGTGGCGTAATAAACCTCCTAGGACCAGCTTTACAAATTTGTGCAGATCAATTGACAATGGCGGACGTGGCTTCCCTGACATTCGTCTGTACTACCTGGCCTCTCATCTAGGTCAAGCTGTGGCCTGGTTTGCTGCCGGGGGGGACCCGAGATGGCTGGGGTTGGAGGCTGCTGCATGTGGCGTCTCCACGCTGGCTGCATCTCTGGGGCTCCCCTCTCGTGGGAGACCGAGAGCCACGGCCCTCCACCCAGTGGTGGGCTTTACTCTCCAGGTTTGGGACCACTGCCAAACTTATTTCAAAATTACCTCATTTCCCTCGCCCATTACCCCACTATGGGATAACCCTGACTTCCCTCCTGGCTGCCATCTAGGGTCATTCACCAACTGGCGTTCCTCGGGTATTCGAGTGCTGAAAGACATAACTGATGACAATGGTTGTGTGACCCTGGACACACTGCGGACCAGGTGTGGGTTCCGGGTGGCTGGTCTATTCGAGTATTTGCAGGTCTGTCACTTCATTTCCTCCCTCCCCATGGCATCAATAAAAAGACATGTTACCACGGTCGAATCCCTATGTCTATCCTCCCCATTAGGGCACAAAATGATATCTACTCTGTACTCCACCCTGCTTTCCCATAAGCTTAGCTCCACGCCAAAACATGAATTGGCCTGGGAGAGAGACCTGGGAGAACCCCCGTCAGAGGACGCATGGCCCCAAATACGGGAGCGTCTATCTAAGGTCTCCCTCTCTACATTAATTCAGGAAAACATATTCAAGGTGTACTGTAGGTGGTACTTGGTCCCCTCAAGATTGAGCCGTATGTACAGGACAACTTCATCACACTGCTGGCGGGGCTGCGGGGAGGAGGGCTCTTTCCTACACATATGGTGGAGCTGCCCTAAACTCGCTGACTATTGGTCTTCGGTGGCCACCCTGCTCTCTCAGCTCTTACAACTACCTATCACTAAATGCCCATGGTCCTTTCTCTTGGGGTTACCACTTGAGAACTTGGACAAGCATAGCGACAGGTTGGCCACGCAAATTTTGAACGCAGCCCGCTGTTTAGTCGCTAATCATTGGAAACGCCCTGAGCCCCCCTCCTCCCCCCAATTATTTAATAAGATATGGCACTTAGCCACAATGGAGAAGATGTCCGCCTACCTACATAACAGGACGCACATTTTTATTAGCATTTGGTCCCCCTGGTTCTCCCTCCACCACACACCACAGGTATCTTTGTCGGCCCCGGGCTTTGGGAATCTCTTTCTCTGATCATTCTCCCCATGATCCTCCTCCGTGGTGTCAGAGTTTTCTCTACACACATAAGTAGGGCAATCTTTCCGCAACTTCTGGTCTCAGCTGACTCTCCCCTCCCAGTTCCCTTTTTTCCTCCCCCCACCCCCATCATCTATGCAAGGTATCTATATGTATGTTCTAGTATTCAGTTTTTGTTATGAAACTGCTCCTTAATGAAGTATCACAAAGTTTAAATAATTATCAAACAGGAATACTTACCAACAAGAATCAACATAACAAATAATAAAAAATGTTCATATATGTTAGGAAGTGAAGTGTTGACAACAACATGGCCCACGGTTTTGCAGACGGCGTATAGCACGGATAAGCTCTAGCTCGCTTTGATATTCTTTCCGGACGGTTATTGTTTCACGTCAAGCTTGGTCTGATATATTGTTCTGTACTTGATGCCTGCCTCTTGAGTTGTTTTGGTCGTAACTCTGTATATTGTACCTTCTATGTGGTGCCATGCATGTTATTGTTTATCCACCAATAAAAACTAATTAAATTAAGATTCTAGCTGACATTCTCTAGTATGTAATAGGAAACTGAGACTTAGCATCAAGTAACAATGTACAAAGAAAACTACAATCATGGATACAAATATTGAATTATCATATCTGCATAAAAATTACATATTTGTATCCATGATTGTAGTTTTCAATGTACATTGTTTATGGATTCAATGCGGACTAAATAAAGTTTAAAAAAAAAAAATAATAATTAAGTTAGAATTACTTATTAGCCCAAACCAAGATATGAAAACAGTGCACCAAGCAACCCACCTCACACACAAATTGGTGGGTCGTTCTCCACCTCCCTTAGCAAGTACCAATGAGTGTAACGAAACGTGTTATAGAGTTGTAATTTGAGCGGGAATGCTAGGGTATCTATATAGCCTTCCCAAGAAGCGAAGAATTTCTCAGTCAGCAATTCTTTGTTAAGAGAAGCTTCAAGCCAATCCATTTTAAAGATGTAATGCAATTTACTTACAAACAATGAAAAAGATGGGGCCAGAGGGCTGAGCCACTCCTGCAAGATAGCCTTTCTTGTAGCTGCAATTATTGCCAGCATTAATTTTCTCCCTCCCGGCCAAATCTTTTGTCCTGCAGATATCACCCTTAACACAGCCCATTGAGGGTCAAAGGGTACATAATTTACTAAATAGTTAGTTGCATAGCTATAAATGGCAAGCCAGAACAGCCTAATTATTGGGCATTCCCACAGAAAATGGTAGAGGTCTGCTTCTGCCGTATTACATCTTATACACCGGTGGCTAGGAATGCATTTGAAATCTCTTTAAGGGCGATAGATAAGCATAATGAAAAACGTTAAGAAAAAGCTCTATGTAGGTATTAGCTGGCAGGAGTTTACACGATGCAGTGAAGGCCTTCAACACCTGCTTAACGGATAGTGATGGGATCTTCTCCCTCCAGCGCACCAGGCCTGAACTTATAGTTTTGTGATCCAGAATATCTCTCAAAAAGGTATAATGGATGGAAAGGGCCCGCTTTTTCGGCACCCGGAGGGACAACAACCCATCAAGCGGATTTCCCCAGTCCTCGTCTCCAAACTGCCCGATTACTTCACTAATGTAATGACGGGCCTGGAAAAATACCAGTGGGTATGCCCTAATTACCTCAAACCTGGCAGTAGCTTCCTCAAAGGAAAGGGGCCTTCTAGCAGTTTTATCTAGTAGCTTCTCAATGGAAGTCACTCCACCCACCCTCCATAAATTGAAAGGGTAGGACGCCATGCCATTTTGGAATTCAGAGTTATGAAGTAATTGAAGGTGTATTGTATTATGAAGATGTAAACCATGTTTATGTCTCAAAAGGAGCCATACCTTCCTTGTTGACCACAGTAAAGGATTTTCCCTCATGCTCAAGGTGATCTCCTGGTCCCTACTATGAAGAAAAGCCACCAGCGAACCCTGGGGGAGGAAGCCCCTTTCCACCGTCGAATGTGCGTAGTTATCCTCTCCATAAAGCCAATCCCTGATGTAACGCAAGTGTGCGGCGTGACTATAAGTAATAATATCAGGGAAATTGATTCCTCCATTAGATTTCGGTTGTTTTAATTTTTGAAGGCTAATCCTAGCCCGTTTCCCTTTCCATATAAATTTCCGGAAGAGATGATCCATGAGGTTAGAATCTCGCTTTGTCACCAACAAGGGTAACACTTGTAAAAGGTACAGCATACGTGGGAAGAGCACCATTTTTATAAGGGTAGCACGGCCTGTATATGTAAGAGGTAAGTTTTCCCACCCCTTAAGATCTCGCTCCATATCCCTAATTAGTTTTTCAATATTGGCAGAGTATAGTCTAGAGGGATTCTTAGGAAGTTGGATGCCCAGGTATTTAATTTGCCTATCCACCTAGCTCAACGAAAGACCCTCCGCCCATCTAGGAGTCTTTATATGGGGTGCTAGATGTATTGCTATAGTTTTTTCCATATTAATCATATATCCAGATATATTCCCAAATTCTTGTAGCTGTTCAAGGATTTTAGCTAAGGACGCCGCTGGGTTAGAGACGTATAGAAGGATATCATCTGCAAATGCGGTGGTTTTAATTTCCTTCCTACCTATTTTTATTCCTTGGAAATAAGGTGAGTTATTTAAAATTCTTAGAAGCGGGTCTATGGCCAAATTAAATAGAAGTGGCGACAAAGGGCAACCTTGTCTCGTGCCCCTCTGCATTTGTATTGGTGAGTTCCGGTGTCCATTAATTATGAGTGATGTATAGGGCGTAGAATACAAATATTCAAGCCACGAAATAAATTTTCCACCAAATTCACTAAGTCATAAAACTTTGAACAGATGTGGCCAAAGGACCATGTCAAAAGCTTTTGTTGTGTCTAAGCTCACCAAAATACTATCTAAAGACTTGCTTTGGTGTGCCTGCACTACCGCAGCCACCGCAGTACGGATACCCTTGACCGCCTGGCGGCCCGCCGCAAAGCCTAATTGGTGGGATGTAAGGAGGTGTGGTAATATGCCCTGTAGTCTATTGGCTAGAATTTTGGTTAATATTTTAAAATCTGTATTTAATAATGAAATAGGCCTATAAGTGGAGACTAGCTGAGGATGCCTACCCGGCTTCGGGAGAAGAATAGTATGCGCTTCATTAAATGACCGCTCTGCTATCCCATATGTTAAATAGGTATTGTAAAGGTCTTGCAAATGTGGTGTAATTTTGGGGATGAGGTGTTTAAAATAACCCACCGTATACCCATCTGGGCCTGGGGCCTTGTGTAAAGATAGATTCTTAATTACGGCATCTATTTCTTCTTGTGTGATATTACCCTCTAGTGCTTCAGTTTGATCCATCGTTAACTTTGGTAATTTAGCCTAGTCTAGAATGCTGTCCTGTCGGTCAACGGTCAATGTGCCCTCTCATCACTGCCTTAGAGGCACTCCAAAAGAGAGCCATATTTTCGAAGTGCTCCAAATTATCATCAATGTAATCTTCCCATTTTAGATCAAGATACGTCTGAAATTCCTTTGACGATATCAGATGATCAGGAAAACGCCATTGGTATAAAGACTTTAGAGTGTCTTGTAAATCCAATTCAATTGTTATGGGCGCGTGGTCCGAGATTAAGATGTCATGTATTGTGGCCGAGAGTACCTGACAAATTAAAGGGTCCGAAATGAATAGGTAATCAATCCTGGATAGGGTTCTGTGTACCCCCCGAGCAGAATGTAAATGAACGGATGTCGGATGAAAAAGTCTCCAGGGATCTGTCAATTTGAGGCCTAACTTAAAGGAAGTTATATGTTGTTTATCTCTATAAATATGAGATGTCAAAGGAGGGGACCTATCAATTGTCGGGTCATCTGTCGCATTAAAGTCACCTCCAATTATGAAATGAGCATTAGTACGTTGCAACAATCTGGACTGTAATGATGTAAAAAATGCCCCTCCCCCAGTATTCGGTGCATATATGTTTACCAGTGTGTATGGGATGTTGTTATTATATCTAAAATATCGTACCTGCCGTTAGAGTCTAATATCGTCTCCCCTAAGCTATACTAAATGTTGGACCCCACCAATACTGTTACCCCCGAGTTTTGTTATGAAACTTAGGTGAAATGCACTCCCTGATCCAAGACGCCCTGAGAGACGACAAATCCTCCTCTCTCCAATGAGTCTCATGTAGGAAGAAAATGTCCGGTCTAAAACGTTTCAGGTGTGTAACTACTTTTTTGCGTTTGACAGGTGAATTGAGATCCCCCACATTCCAGGAGACCACCTTGAGCTGTGATTTAGTGTGTGTTGTGAGGTGCATATGTGAAGGCATGGTCATCCTACCCTGTCCACTGGAGAATTCTGCCGACTATTACGATGCCATGTTCTGTGGGCTTGGAACCAAACCTTGCATGAAAGACAAATAGTGAATTGAAAATCGGACAAAAATCCAAGTAACTAAATTGAGAAAATAGATGAGATGTACTTTAAAACAATCAATGAATTCAACTGGACTACTCCTTTTTCTATACTTTTCCCTTAACCAAACATTTTGAATTTCCGCCTTCGGCTTGTCGGAAGGTTGGAATTTGTTTAACTGTATGTAATTACTCAACAAATGAGTTAAATCGAACAACCAACAATAAAACATGTTTAGTTCCAGTAAACCACTGGACACCTTATTAAGCAAGATGACAGAATGAGGAGCTGTATTTACCTTTAAATTATGGCCTTAATCAAACACTTACTCATCTATTGGTCTATCAGGGGACCCTGGTAGGTTCTTCATAAATTTCCTCGCCTCCTCTGGGTCTGAGAAATAATACGGCTGGCCATCAGCCAGGATGCGTAGCTTTGCGGGGTATAAAAGTGCGAATTTCCTCTTCTGCTCAAATAACGTCTTGCATATATCTGACAACTCTCTCCTTTTTTGGAGACAAGGACCGAGAAATCCTGGAAAACAAGTATATGTTCCCCCTCCACCTGCAGGTTCTGGCTTTTCCTATACAACATAAGGATAATTTCTTTAGTTCTATAATCTAAAAATTTGGCGATCACTGGTCTGGCCCGTGGACCCTGCCTTTGATGCTCAACTCCCAGCCTGTGGGCCCGCTAGATCTGGACAGGATGAGTACTAATATCCATTCCCAGTGCCAAGGGTAGCTTTTCTGATAGCCACTTAGATAGCTGGTCATTTGTAACAGACTCCGGCACACCCACAAAGCGTAAATTGTTTCGGCGATGTCAGTTTTCAAGGTCGTCAACCTTGTCCACCAGGGCCTGTATAGTATTAGATTGGGAGTCAATGATGCCCCGCGCTTCAATGTACTTGTCCTCCAGATCACTGGAGCGCTGTTCTAGTTCAACTATTCTGGAAGTATTGGTATCAATTTTTGTCATGGAGGCATCAAAAAGTGCCTTCAAGTGTTCTAGTTTTTTATCAATCAAAGGCATCAGACAGATGGGCATCTCTTTCGCCATAGCCGATAGCTGAGCTTGTGATAAAGGAATAGCCTCTCCGGAGTTTTGGGACTCGCTTTCCAAATCCGCCCGTTCCGCTCTTGGAGGTGTACCCGGAGCCATTTTGCTTGTACCTTGCCTATGTTTAGGGCCTTTAGAAGAGTTTTGGTTGTGGGCGTTCTTTGGAGGCATAGTCTCCAAGAACTTGTCCACACCCTAAGGGCAACGGACGGGTGGCTTCGTACTCTTTAGAAGGGGTGCTTAAGTTTTTTTTATTTTTTATTTAATGTTTTGCCTAATTAATGTGATCCACTGTTCTTCTCTACCCTGCTACTTGCTGTGTTATGCAGGTGAAGCAGAGTAACACAAGGGGTCCCCAGATAATAAGCAAGATAATATTCCAAGGGAATTTTACAGTGTCCCCAGTATGGTGTCCATTTTAAAACCACAACACTTACATCCTAGTTAGGTAAAAAAAAAAAGAAAAAGAAAAGGGATCAACAAATGAGGAAAATTGTCCTAAGTGAACAGTAGATCAAAACTTATTGTGTGGAACCTACGCCACCCTCCAAGGTGTGCCTGAAAGTAAAATAAGGTTAAGCACAACCACAGCCTATAGAACAACAATAGCAGTAAAATAGACAGTTATGAAATAGTGCAGTTCAACTGAGTAAACTCAAACAATAAACAACTGCAGACCAAACCAATCTGTAGGTAACAAGCCACTGCAGCACTAAAAGTTGGGATGCCGAATGGACCTTGGCTTATCTGTACTTGCACTGTAGTACTCAGAGGCAGAGCCAGAGAGTTGGTGGTCAGTTCCCCACTAGCTGTCCCCTCTGCGTAGATCTTAAGACCCTGTACCGGATGATACGCTAGCCTCCTGAGGTGACCAGAAGTATGCAAGTGACAGTCAAGTGATCACCACCAGGGGAAACCCCTTGTGGTCTGAAATGGCTTAGTCACGTTTCTTTCTGCAAAATGGCGTGAGATGGCGTTGTATGTTGTGTACTAAAATGGCATAATGTCTTTCAGTTGTTGTGGGAGACAACTGTCAGCAGCCCTCTCGTCCCCTTATGGTATCTCCAGGTGGTGTCCTCCTCCCCACAACCGTTACTGTTGCACCGATTATACCTTCCCAAATGGGGGCTGAGCAAAAATTAACCTTTAATAAAGAGTACAGTCAATTAGGCGGAAAGGCACCCCCTCTAGGCATGGTAGTCACCACAGGGAGCCAGCAAGAAGACTGTCCGTATATTACCGGTCGGATCGGGCTAATCACTGTCCATACCTTCCCGCCGTCTTAGATGACCGCAGCGCTTGAACTCCAGGGACGTGCTCACAACTGCACCAGTTGGCTGGGCTACCAACAGGTTTTTAGGGAACCACAGCTCACCACTCCCCAGGCCCGAATCCCGCCATCAATATCCAAGCATGTTCACCAGCTTCAGCAGCCTCGGTGCCGTGACCTAAAGGGCTTGTCACACTGCTCCTCCTTAGAGCTTGGGGTTTCCTGTCGGTTTCGGTCCGCCGCACCTCGATGCCGCCCTCTGCCTGGTTTATGGCCTACCCTCAGGCCGGACTCCTGGCTGCAGTGGCTCTTCACCGCTGTATCCTCCTCCAACCCAGCCGAAAATACTCTCTCCACACCACAATCTTCCACCTGAAGCTGGTGTTCGGCAGAAATCTCAATTTGTCAGGATGGATGGGGTGAGATTTAAACAGCGCGTCGGAGCCGAGTTAAAATGCGGCCATGCACGATGCGCCACGCACCGGAAGTCCTAATAAAATCATCTTAACAAAGCTGTATGCAGCAGGTAGCCACAAATTGCCATTGTACATTAATTAACAATAACCATCAGTTGCTAGCCCTTGTGAGGTCATTTTTAAAGGCATAGGGGTAAATCCAGACCTACGGGCTAGTTACGTTGGAACGCATAGCGTATTTACACTAGTGTAATTACTATGCACTCCCCTCGCTCGTACGTACTTTGCCCATTTTACACTGCCCAAACCCTACCTTAACTTTTCCTAGCGTAAGTACGGACATACGTAATGAATTTACATACGTGAAGGCCAAACCCAGCCCATACTGTCCAATTTAAATGCCTCCCTCCTCCTCCAAAGCGTAATTACGGGTGTCATATTGATGCCCTTGCCCCTTCGATCGTAGCTATGCTGATGATGCCTTAGATAGTGCCTTAGAGGCACTCCAAAAGAGAGCCATATTTTCGAAGTGCTCCAAATTATCATCAATGTAATCTTCCCATTTTAGATCAAGATACGTCTGAAATTCCTTTGACGATATCAGATGATCAGGAAAACGCCATTGGTATAAAGACTTTAGAGTGTCTTGTAAATCCAATTCAATTGACACACACACACACATACATACATATACACACACATCCAAGATAGAGGTTGCTTCAAATCAGTTTATAAAGTGAGGGTGTGTGTGTGTGTGTGTGTGTGTGTGTATACACACATATACACACACACATTAAATGTACTCCAGTGCTCGCTATGCCTATACATCTCCTCCCTATTCATCATCTCCCACTCTCAATTCATCTCTCCACTCTTATCACCCTCCTTCCTTCCATCATCTCCAGTTCCTATTTTCTTCATCACCTCCCCATTCTCTTTATCATTTCTCTATCCCCTTCATCAGCTCCTCCTCCCCATTTACCTTATCCCACCATCACCCTCCTCCTTTTCTTCTTTTTCAGCTCACCAGTATTTCTATAATTCCTTTCCAGTCCCCCAGGCTCTCCATCATGTCTTCCCAGCCTCCTATTATCCCCATCTTGTGCCTCCATCCCCACCTGTAGGATTCACATCATGTGTCTTCAACCCCCCAGGATTTCAATCATATCTTTCCAGCCCCCCATCATATGTCTCTACCGCCCCAGTATCCCCATCATGTGTCTCCAACCCACTCAGTACTCCCATCATGTGTCTTCAATCAAATATCTCCATCATGTGTCTCCAGCAGCCTCCCAGTATCCCCATCATATGTCTCCAGTGTCCCCCCAGTATCCCCATCATGGGTCTCCAGCCCCCCCAGTATTTTCATCATGTGCCTCATCATAAAGGACGCGTTGCTGGGAAGAGAGCAACCTCGTCTCGGATAAGGAGGCTGGCAAAACATATAATATAGACATTCAGGGAAGGGAAACTCTTATTATTCATAGACATCGAACAATCCATTCCCCCTAGAGACCAGAGCTATATGTGTCCCATCCACTACCCCTATAGCGTGAGGAAATCCAGCTGTCGCAAAGTGCTGTTTTACCGACACAAGGGCTTCCTCGTCCAATGGTAAACTTATAGATTGATGCGCAACATAAATGCCCTAAGTGCAATGTTATAGGTACCCTACACACCCCGTGCGAAGTCTAACCAGGGCTCTGGTGTTAACTGTAGCCCCTGATGGTGGGGACAGTCTTGGCTGGGGAAACCCTAGCAGATTGTGGTCCCAGGTGGCAGCACCCCAGATATCAACAGATATACAGGAACCAGAAATAGGAAACCAGAGGAGCAACACCCAGGGTCGGATTATCCATGGGGCGATCGGGGTGGTTGTCCCTGGGCCCCCACACACAAAGGGCCCCCAAAAACTGCAGTTACAGAGGATGGATGTCAGTGATTGACATCCTCCTCTTAAGCACAGTGTATTGCAGCCGTCGTCATATTTCAATCACTAACATCCATCCTCTGTCACTGTAGCTGGGGCGCAAGGGGAGAGCAAGGAGGCAGAGCCTTCACATAGTGCTCCTGCCCCCAGCCTGTACAGAGCTGGCTGTGCTATGCACAGCCCCTTCTCTGTTTACAAGACGCCACGTGACCTAAGGTCACGTGAGCGTCAGAATTCTTCAGAGTGCGTGCCGTGAAGGAAAGAGCCGGAGGAGAGGCAGCAAAGGTAAGTTTACTATACAGTTTTTAAACAATGTAGTTGAGGAATTGGTATTTCAACATAGAGGGGGCACAAAGGCTGGGTGGACACAAATAAAAAGGGGGCAATAAGGTTTGCTGAAAACACATAAAGGTGACAATCAGATTGGCTAGATACAAAGAAGGGGCAATAATACTGGTTGGACACAGAAGGAAGGGGCAGAAGGCTGGTTGAATACAGAGAAGGAGGGGGTATAAAGCTGACTGGACACAGAAGGAGGGGCAATAAGACTGGTTTCACACAGGAGGAGGGGCAATAAGGCTGACTAGACAAAAATAAATAGGGGGGCAATTTTGCTGTATGTTAATGTTGCCCAGGGGCCCCCACAGACCTTAATCCAGCTCTGGCAACACCAGAAGGTAAGTAGTACTAGGTATAGAAAGTACAGAGAAGGCAAGCACAAACAGCAGACTTATACCAGAAAGGAAAATAATCAGCAGATATATACATATATAAGACTCCCAGTAATGGACACAGCAGAAATACAATGCCAGTGATAATAGACACTGCACATATACAGCTAATGCCAGATGGTAATAGACACAGCAGAGATACAGCAAATGCCAGATGGTAACAGACACGGCAGAGATACAGCTAATGCCAGATGGTAATAGACACAGCAGAGATACAGCTAATGCCAGATGGTAATAGACACGGCAGAGATACAGCTAAGGGCCAGATGGTAATAGACACGGCAGAGATACAGCTAATGCTAGATGGCAATAGACAAAGCAGAGCAAACCACAGTAACACCAGTTCAGAGACCAGGGGCCTGATCCTGAGCTACGGCCGCCG